>CM038673.1:47881500-47943515 GCA_021605145.1 Aegilops bicornis
GGTCCTTTTTCTACTAGTGTGAAGATACAAGATTGAAGACTTCGTCCCGTGTCCGGATGGGACTTTCCTTGGCGTGGAAGGCAAGCTTGGCGATACGGATATGTAGATCTCCTACCATTGTAACCGACTCTGTGTAAGCCTAACCCTATCCGGTGTCTATATAAGCGGGAGGTTTTAGTCCGTGGGGCGAACAACAATCATACCATAGGCTAGCTTCTAGGGTTTAGCCTCTACGATCTCGTGGTAGATCTACTCTTGTACTACCCATATCATCAATATTAATCAAGCAGGAGTAGGGTATTACCTCCATCGAGAGGGCCCGAGCCTGGGTAAAAACATCGTGTCCCTTGTCTCCTGTTACCATCCGCCTAGACGCACAGTTTGGGACCCCCTACCCGAGATCCGCCGGTTTTGATACCGACAATCACCCAAGCACCGGTCCACCAACATATCAAATTATCAAAATACCGAATGCGAATCATATGAGCGTGATGAAAACTAGCTTGACGATAATTCCCATGTGTCCTCGGGAGCGCTTTTCTCTATATAAGAGTTTGTCCAGGCTTGTCCTTTGATACAAAAATGATTCGGCCACCTTGCTGCACTTTATTTACTTTTGTTACTTGTTGCTCGTTATAAATTATTCTATCACAAAACTATCTGTTACCACTTATTTCAGTACTTGCAGAGAATACCTTGCTGAAAACCGCTTATCATTTCCTTCTGCTCCTTGTTGGGTTCGACACTCTTACTTATCGAAAGGACTACGATAGATCCCCTATACTTGTGGGTCATCAAGACTCTTTTCTGGCGCCGTTGCCGGGGAGTGAAGTGCCTTTGGTAGGTGGAATTTGGTAAGGAAAAATTTATATAGTGTGCTGAAATTTACTGTCACTTGTTACTATGGAAAGTAATCCTCTGAGGGGCTTGTTTGGGGTATCTTCACCCCGACCAATAGAGCAAATATTTGCTCCTCAACCTGCTGAACCTATTGCAAATGAAAATGTTCCCTTTGAAGTTCCTTCGGGTATGTTAGAAAAACTGCTAGATAATCCTTTTGTAGGAGATGGAACAAAGCATCCTGATGAGCACCTAATATATGTGGATGAAGTTTGTGGATTATTTAAGCTTGCAGGTATACCCAATGATGTTGTTAAGAAGAAGGTCTTCCCTTTATCTTTGAAGGGAGATGCATCGACATGGTACACGGGATCATGGAGCTATAAACGAATGAAATTGGAATTTCATCAGAAGTATTATCCTATGCATCTTGTTCATCATGATCACAATTATATATATAATTTTTGGCCTCATGAAGGAGAAAGCATCGCTCAAGCTTGGGGGAGGCTTAAATCAATGTTGTATTCATGCCCCAATCATGAGCTTTCAAGAGAAGTAATTCTTCAAAAAAATTATGCTCGGCTTTCTCATAATAATCAATCCATGCTCGGTACTTCTTGTGCTGGCTCTTTTATGATGAATACTATTGAATTCAAATGGAATTTATTGGATAGAATTAAACGCAACTCTGAATATTGGGATCTCGACGAAGGTAAGGAGTCAAGTATGACACCTAAGTTTGATTGTGTTAAATCTTTTATGGATACCGATATCTTCCGTAAGTTTAGCACTAAATATGGCTTGACTCCGAGATAGTAGCTTCTTTCTATGAATCTTTTGCTACTTATGTTGATCTCCCCAAGGAGAAGTGGTTTAAATATCATCCTCCCATAGAAGTAAAAGTAGCTGCACCTACTAAAGTTGAAGAAAAGACTGCCACTTATAATGATCCTATTGTTCCTACTTCTTATGTTGAGAAACCACCTTTCCCTGTTAGAATAAAGGATCATGCTAAAGCTTCAATCATGGTTCGTAAAAGCAATATTAGAACTTATACACCTTCTGAGCAAATTAAAGTTGAACCTAATATTGCTATTGTTAAAGATCTCTTAGCTGATAATATTGATGGGCATGTTATTCATTTCTGCGGTGAAACTGCTAGAATTGCCAAACCTTGTGATAAAGATAAGCATAGACCTGTAGTAGGCATGCCTGTTATTTCTGTTAAAATAGGAGATAGCTGTTATCATGGCTTATGTGATATGGGTGCTAGTGCTAGTGTTATACCTCATGACTTATACAATGAAATTAAGCATGAGATTACACCTGTTGAGTTAGAAGATATCGATGTTACAATTAAACTTGCCAATAGAGATACCATATCAGCAATGGGAATTGTTAGAGATGTTGAAGTCTTATGTGGGAAAACTAAATATCCTGCTGATTTTCCTCTTCTTGGTTCCCCACAAGATAGCTTTTGTCCCATTATTTTTGGTAGACCCTTCTTGAACACTGTCAATGCTAGAATAGACTGCAAAAAGAATGTTGTTACTATTGGCTTGGGTGATATGTCTCATGAGTTTAATTTCTCTAAATTTAGTAGACAACACCGTGAAGAAGAATTGCCTAGTAAGGATGAAACTATTGGTCTTGCTTCTATTGCCGTACCTCCTAGTGATCCTTTAGAACAATACTTGCTAGACCATGAAAATGATATGTTTATGAATGAAAGAAGGGAAATAGATGAAGTATTCTTTAAACAGGAACCTATTCTGAAACACAATTTGCCTGTTGAAATCCTAGGGGATCCTCCGCTACCCAAGGGTGATCCCGTGTTTGAGCTTAAACCGTTGCCTGATACTCTTAAATATGCTTATCTTGATGAAAAGAAGTTATATCCTGTTATTATTAGTGCTAACCTTTCAGAGCATGAAGAAGAGAGATTATTGAAAACTCTGAAGAAGCATCGTGCTGCTATTGGGTATACTCTTGATGATCTTAAGGGCATTAGTCCCACTCTATGTCAACATAAAATAAATTTGGAAGAAGATGCCAAACCAGTCCGTGATCATCAACGAAGGCTGAATCCTAAGATGAAAGAAGTGGTAAGAAAAGAAATACTAAAGCTTCTGGAGGCAGGTATAATTTATCCCGTTGCTGATAGTCAGTGGGTAAGTCCTGTCCATTGTGTACCTAAGAAGGGAGGTATTACTGTTGTTCCTAATGATAAAGATGAATTGATTCTGCAAAGAATTATTACAGGTTATAGGATGGTAATTGATTTCCGTAAATTAAAGGCTACTAAGAAAGATCATTACCCCTTACCTTTTATCGCTCAAATTCTAGAAAGATTATGCAAACATACACATTATTGCTTTCTAGATGGTTATTCTGGTTTCTCTCAAATACCTGTGTCAGCTAATGATCAATCAAAGACTACTTTTACATGCCCTTTTGGTACTTTTGCTTACAGACGTATGCCTTTTGGTTTAGGTAATGCACCTGCTACCTTTCAAAGATGCATGATGGCTATATTCTCTGACTTTTGTGAAAAGATTTGTGAGGTTTTCATGGACGACTTCTCCATCTATGGATACTCTTTTGATAATTGCTTGAGCAACCTTGATCGAGTTTTGCAGAGATGTGAAGAAACTAATCTTGTCTTGAATTGGGAAAAGTGTCACTTTATGGTTAATGAAGGTATTGTCTTGGGGCATAAAGTTTTTGAAAGAGGTATTGAGGTTGACAAAGCCAAGGTTGATGCTATTGAAAAGATGCCATGTCCCAGGACATCAAAGGTATAAGAAGTTTTCTTGGTCACGCCGGATTTTATAGGAGGTTCATTAAGGACTTTTCAAAAATTTCTCGGCCTCTGACTAATTTATTACAAAAAGATATACCATTTGTCTTTGATGATGATCGTGTAGAAGCATTTGAAATACTTAAGAAAGCATTGATCTCTGCACCTATCGTTCAGCCACCTGATTGGAATTTACCCTTCGAAATTATGTGTGATGCTAGTGATTATGCTGTAAGTGTTGTTTTAGGGAAAAGAGTTGATAAGAAATTAAATTTTATTCAATATGCTAGTAAAACTCTAGACAATGCTCAAAAAAATTATGCTACTACTGAAAAAGAATTCTTAGGAGTTGTATTTGCTTGTGATAAGTTCATACCCTATATTGTTGATTCTAAAGTAACTATTCACAAGGATCATGCTGCTATTAAATATCTTATGGAAAATAAAGATGCTAAACCTAGACTCATTAGATGGGTTCTCTTGCTACAAGAATTTGATTTGCATATTGTTGATAGAAAGGGAGCTGAGAACCCAGTTGCAGACAACTTGTCTAGGTTAGAAAATGTTCTTGATGACCCACTACCTATTAATGATATCTTTCCTGGTGAGCAATTAAATGTCATAAATGCTTCTTGTAGTACTCTGTGGTATGCTGATTATGCTAATTACATTGTTGCTAAATTTATACCACCTAGTTTCACATACCAGCAAAAGAAAAAGTTTTTCTATGATTTGAGACATTACTTTTGGGATGACCCACATCTTTATAAAGAAGGAGTAGATGGTGTTATTAGACAGTGTGTACCTGAGCATGAACAGGAACAGATCTTACGCAAGTGTCACTCCGAGGCTTATGGAGGACACCACGCTGGAGATAGGACTGCACATAAGGTATTGCAATCCGGTTTTTATTGGCCTACTCTCTTCAAGGATGCCCGTAAGTTTGTCTTATCTTGTGATGAATGCCAAAGAATTGGTAATATTAGTAGACGTCAAGAAATGCCTATGAACTATTCACTTGTTGTTGAACCATTCTATGTTTGGGGCTTTGATTATATGGGACCTTTTCCTGCCTCTAATGGATATACACATATTTTAGTTGTTGTTGATTACGTTACTAAGTGGGTAGAAACTATTCCAACTAGTAATGCTGATCATAACACTTCTATTAAGATGCTTAAAGAAGTTATTTTTCCGAGGTTTGGAGTCCCTAGATATCTAATGACTGATGGTGGTTCACATTTTATTCATGGTGCTTTCCGTAAAATGCTTGCTAAGTATGATGTTAATCATAGAATTGCATCTCCTTATCACCCACAGTCTAGTGGTCAAGTAGAATTGAGTAATAGAGAGCTCAAATCAATTTTTCAAAAGACTGTCAATAGGTCTAGAAAGAATTGGTCCAAGAAACTTGATGATGCATTATGGGCCTATAGGACTGCATAAAAATCCTATGGGCATGTCTCCATATAAAATGGTTTATGGAAAAGCATGTCACTTACCTCTCGAACTAGAACATAAGGCTTATTGCGCTATTAAAGAGCTCAACTATGATTTCAAACTTGCCGGTGAGAAGAGGTTATTTGATATTAGCTCACTTGATGAATGGAGAACCCAAGCTTATGAAAATGCCAAGTTGTTTAAAGAAAAAGTTAAAAGATGGCATGACAAATGGATACAAAAGTGTGAGTTTAATGTAGGTGATTATGTATTGCTATACAACTCTCGTTTAAGATTTTTTTTCAGGAAAACTTCTCTCTAAATGGGAAAGCCCCTACGTTATCGAGGAGGTCTATCGTTAGTTGCCATAAAAATCAACAACTTCGATGGCACAAATACGAAGGTGGTGAACGGTCAAAGAATCAAACATTATATCTCAGGTAATCCCATAAATGTTGAAACCAATGTTATAGAAACCGTAACCCCGGAGGAATACATAAGGGACACTTTCTGGAACGTTTCAGACTCCGGAAAGGAATAGGTATGTGGTATGGTAAGTAAACCGACTCCAAAACAGTTTTTAAGGCAATATTTCTCCGTTTTGGAATATTTAGAAAAATAGAATAATAAGAAGCAGTCCGGGAAGGACTCGAGGGCCCCACGAGGGTGGAGGGCGCGCCCTACCCCCTGGGCGCGCCCCCCTACCTCGTGGGCACCTCGCGTGCTCTCCGGACTCCGTTTTCTTGCACGATATGTATTTTCGTCGGTAAAAATTCATTATATATTCTCCCGAAGGTTTTGACTCCTGTATCACGCAAATATCCTCTGTTCTTGTTTCGAGCTGTTTTTCTGACAGATCTAGATTATCATGACGTCTCCAAGTGCCTCCAAGGACAAGTTCTTCGAGAAGGTCATCAACCCTTGCCTCGCGGAGGTGCCGCGACACCCTCAAACCATTGAGATGCGTGATGGGTTGCTGCACATCCGCGATGTTGAGGGACCGAAGGGGACCAGAAGCATGGAGACGAGACTCGAAGCAGTGGAACAACAAGTTTTCAAGTGCCAGGGGATGGTGGAACGTGGACTCAGCTCCAACCACATGATGATCGTGGAGTTCACTAACAAACACAAGCTGGAGGCCGACAACATTGGGGAGGCCATCTTCAAGCTTCACGAGAAGATCGAACACCTTCAAGCCCAAATCTATGATCTGCAAACCAAAACTGTGAGTATGAATATAGATTCAAAAGGATGAGTTTGGCTGCAGATTTGAGGATCCCGAAGACTCGATCATCCTTCTATGATGGTGAGCCTATGCCTTGGAAGATGGACGACAAGTCTGCACCATCAACATCATCACCTCCCCCTTCTTCACCAGCGAAGGAGACATAATCACATGGGTATGGGCACTCCCCTTGGCAACTGCCAAGCTTGGGGGAGGTGCCCCAGTATCGTATCACAACCATATCACCTATCTTTATCGTTTTTCTTAGTTCGATCCTATTAGTAGTATCTTGATCTAGTAGAATAAAGTTTATGGCATGATCTAGTTTTGAGTTTTTGCTTTATGATCCCTCAAAGTAATCGAGTCCGTGAGCTATATATAATAAAGATTAGTGTTGAGTCAAGGGCTTGATTATTTTGCCATGATCTTGAGTGAGTAAAAGAAAAAAAAGAATAAAAAGAAATAAAGAGTTCATATTGATATTATTGAGAGTAATGACTTCACATAGAAAGAGTATGATGATTAAAAGTTGTTGGGAGTTGACAAGCATAGCTTTGGTCATCATTGCAATTAATAGGAAGTAATAGGAAAGAGAGGTTTCACATATAAATATATTATCATTGACATATTTTATGATTGGGAGCACTCATTAAAATATGACATGCTAAAGAGTTGATGTTGGACAAGGAAGACAACGTAATGGGTTATGTTTTCTTATATCTGAGATAAAGTATATTGTCATGGATCATCCACCATGTTGAGTTTGCCTTTCCCCCTCATGCTAGCCCACTAGTAGAAAAGGGGCCTATTGACCCGGTTGGTGAGGGCCTTTAGTCCCGGTTCATGAACCGGGACTAAAGGGTCGGTACTAATACCCTGGCCCTTTAGTCCCGGTTCAATCCAGAACCGGGATGATCAAACCTCCACGTATTCCTGTCCGTGAGCCTAGGAAGGAGGGCCTTTGGTCGGTTGGTGGCACCAACCGGGACCAATAAACATCCGCAGCGTCGACATTTCTATGGCTGTGGTTTTTGTTTTTTTTGAAAGGGGGGTTGGGGGGTTTTGGGGGTTAATTTAGGTGTTCATATATTGAGCTATAGCTAGCTAATTAATAGAGAAAAGTGTCCTCTCTTTTGTCCGTGCTTGGTCGGCCTTCGTACTATACATACGTATAGAGAGGACTAGCTAGACACGCTAGCTAGCTAGTAATTAAGCAAGCAGAAGATCGTCATGAACATATATGCATACAGAGAAGTGATATCGACCACCTCTCCTTCTCAGAGATTGGTCGAACAACAAGTTCTCGTATATCTATCCGACACTACCGGCTACATATATACAATAGTTATCTTTTACAATACGGACGCGTGGTCCACATAGTATTCTCCGTCTTCAGCAATCACGTGGTCAAGAAAGAATGCCGCCAATTCCTCTTGAATTGCTCGCATGCGATCTGGTGCTAGGAGTTCATCCCGCTTCCGAAACATCTAATTTTAAGAAAGGGGTCAATACATACATACATACATATATATATATATATATATATATATATATATATATATATATATATATATGAATGAATGAATGAAAGTCAACACAAATGATGGTAATAAAATAAAATTGTGAATATTTTTATTTACGCACTTCATATTGTTTGTCGGAGTAGCCCTCTCTCACGGAGTCGTGTGGCGGATGGACTCGCATAAGCGTAGTATCCACAGAAATCATTCCCTTGTTCCTGCCACAACCACTTTACAAGAAGCAGAGGTCAATCAAACTGATAACTAGCAAGCATGCTAAATGGTATTGATGAAACTAGCGCTTGAATCACTAGGAGATGCGGCGTGGAATATGCTACTATATAGTACTTACTTTGGGTGTCTAAATTGCAGCTTCTTCGGTAGTCCCGGAGCTTTTTGGGTGAATTTTCTCCAAACCCTGCCATACAAAGAAAACAATTACTTGATATCGAGAAATGAACAAAGTTGCTGATATGGTGGATAATGATCGATTTAACTTACTTCTCGAGCATTTCAGGTCATGTCCGCATACTCCTTGGGATCTTTTAAGTCTCGAGTCTAAGGCGATTACTACTCCTGCTCAAGCTTAATCTCTAGGAGAATATAGTGGTACCTCATGCGCATGCATAACTCATCAATATTACATTACTATAACCTGGACTAATAAGGGAAACCGAATATGCCACAAGACAGTAACACTCACTTGTAGTTGTAAGGAAAGAGTATTATATTTTGTGTTCATTTATTTCCAACGATCGTAGCAAGTTGGCCTCGGTTTCTTGACCGCGATATTTAACCTCATTTGCATCTATGAGATATGTGTTAATGAACCCAATATCACCCACTTGTCTTTTCTTCATTTCGCGATCTTCAATCTGCATAATATAGTGAGGATATTTATAAATACATGCAATGAAAGAGCTGAGTTACATAGAGATACTTAATGATGTAAGTAGTACTACTTACAGACGATGTAGCAGGTGACCGTTGCTTTATCGAGGCCAATTGATTGAAAACTGATAGAACTCCTCAAATGGAATAGGCAACAGTTCAATTCCAAGGAGGTCATGCTCCGTTTTATCTCTCACATACAAAGTACTCCTCCCCTCAGATTCTTTGCAGGTTTTCATGTACCAATCATGCAATCTTCGCATCATCGTTGATAGAGAGCTTTCATCTTTGACGAGAGGCTTCCCGATTTTCGTATCTTTGTATCTGCACCTCCAAGAAATCATAATGAACATCGTCGGGCGGGTAATCTGCAGGATTGCCATAACCGGGCACCATCCTCGGATCGACGATGTCGCTTAGCAGAACCTTGAGCGGGGGCACGATTGCTTGGCTTGTTCGCCGAGCTGGGCAATTTGTTTCCCAGCTCGTCGTTCTTTCATCCTTTGATCAGCGACAGTACTTCCCGACCTCTCCGCCCGGCAAATGCCTTTCAATAATGCGCTCATAGTTGCCTTCGGCGGAGACTTGGGTGGTTTTGTCAGGGCAGCAAGAGTGCGCTTCGCTTTGACCGCATCTACCTTCTCCTCTGGAGGTGGATGTCTCTTTGCTTTCAACCCTTGAAACCAGTCATCCACTTCGGTCTACGCGATCTTCGCGTTTTCCTCCTCGCTCCTCTCGTACGGTAACTTCTCTGAAGTCTTCAGAGAAGGACCGAATCTGTATCTCCTCCCGCCTTTGGCTGTCTTGCTAGACGCCGGCAGAGCAAGCGGGCGGATGTCTTCTTCGTTGCTTACGAGGCGGAGGGAAGGACTATGACGCCACGGAGCAGCGGAGCGGCGGCGGGTCTCTTCCGCCCTTGCCGACGAGGCGGAGAAGGAGGAGGCTGGCTGCTCAGCGCGCGGTGCAGGCGGAGAAGGAGGCGGAGTGCCGCCACGCCGGAGAAGGAGCCGGCAGAGTGCCTGATCGTCACTACGCCCGGAGGAGGAGGCGGTGGAGGAGGCGGAGTGCCCCGACTTCGCCGAAGGAGGAGGAGGAGGCGGAGGCGTCCGATTCGGAAGGTTGATGAGATCCTTCCGCCATAGGCATGGAGTCTTGAGCAGAACCCAGCCGATACTCCCCTTCACCGGTAGGGTGGTCAAGCCGGAGGTCCTCAAATCCCTCCGTTATTTCATCGACCATCACCTTAGCATATCCTTCGGAATCGGCGGCGGTGAAAAGTTGAGTCGGGTTTAGTAGGATAAACAGAGCCAACAACCGCCTTGACCTTCAAATTGCTCCATTGCGCCATAAGGTGGCAATTTTCAGCATCCGTGATAGCATCCACGGGATAGCTGGCGAGGCCGTCAAGGCATTCTGCTGGCTGAAGCAGCTTCGTGGAAGCCAAGCTGCTTCTCCGCCGAGATGGCGGGGTAACCGGGAAGCTTCGCAGGTCGCTTTGTTGTGATCTGCTGCTTCTCGTTCCTCTTCTCGTTCCTCTAGCCCCATTACCCTTTCGTGCAGCGCTTTGCATTAGGCTCTGCTCAGTTTCTTCCTCCTCTCATGGGTTTTGTAACCCCTGCGGAAATCCAGCCTTCCACGAAGCGAACTGGCGTGCCTGGTGTACGTCCAGGGTGCTGAGGATTGCCGTGGGCCATTGTTAGCTCGTCCTTCTCCCTGTCTGGAACGAACTTCCCTTGATGCGCTGCTTCGATATATTGCTGAAGCCTCTTGACTGGTATGTCCAATTGTTCGTCCGTCCAAATGCACTTCCCTGTTATAGGGTCCAAGGATCCGCCGGCCCCGAAGAACCAAGTCCGGCAACGGTCTGGCCAGTTCATTGTCTATTGTTCGATCCCTTTATCAAGCGAGATCATTCTCAGCCTTGGCCCACTTAGGCGGGCTACGAGGTAGCCACACGACCCGATGCGATGGTGAAGCTTCTTCTTCGCAGCATTTCTCTTGTTTGTCTCCGACATCTTTTTACTCTTTTCCGATGTCTTGTAGGCCACAAATGCGGGCGATCATCTCTGATCTTCTCATATTTGCCCTTGAATTCTGGTGTCTCATTTTTTTCGACATACGTATTGAGTTCTTTATTCCAATTCCTGAATAGTTCTGCCATCTTCTTAAGAGCAAAAGACTTGATTAATGGCTCTATTACTGGCTTCTCCGGATCACCTCTAGTGGTAGGGTAAAATTTGACTTCAGCTCAGTCCAAAGATCATTTTTCTGCATATCATTGACACAAGACACCTCAGGGTCTTCGTTCTTAGGCTTATACCATTGGTGGATGCTGGTCGTGATCTTGTCCCTAACCGTAACCCCCGTGACCGAGCAACAAATGCCTTCTTTGTCCGGTAGGGTTCAATCGGTTGGCCGTCATACGATTTGTGTGATCTCAAACTTTTCATCCGAGCTCAACTTTTTCTTGGGCCTCGTCTCTTTACGAAGTTGTGCTCGATCCGGAGGGCTAGAAAAAAGAACAAAGGCGAGTTAATTAATATGTGTACATACCAAAACAAAGGCGAGAGCTAGTCAAGACCTGGGCTTAACTAATATATATACCTGGCCGGACTCGGTTTGGTGATCACCGGAGCCGTCCTCACGGTCTACTTCTTCACCCTCTCCTTCTTGCACCGGCATTGGGTCATCGGAGCCATGTAAATCATAGCCAGCTGCTTCTTCACCCTCTCCTTCCAAACCATCGTTGTCGTTGAGAAACATCAACGAAGCGACGGCATCACTTCCTAGTGCGATTATGTCCCTCAACAACGCTTCTTGTGCTTCGTCTCGGGGGTGTCCATAGTTTCTACAAATATTTACAACATGGCAATTATTATTCAAACATGACAGATATGGATATATTAGTGGCAAACGTAGAACTAGCTAGCTAATCACAATAAGGAATCATATTAGTGGCCTCGACGCTGCTTCTCTAGGGTTTGGGGTGGCCTCGACAACGCTTCAAGGCTTAGGGGGTGGCCTCGAGAACGCTTCAAGCTAGGAGGGGGTAATATCGACCCACCCCCCCCCCCACGTGCTGAAGCTATCGGGAGGGGTCGGCGTTGAACACTACAAATATGTACCACAATTGATGTGGGCATCGGCCTTGTAGGAGTAGAGGGTCGTGGATCACCGTGCGGTCGAGGGTCAAGGGTGGAGGATCGCCGAGGGTCGGGAGGTTGCCTAGTGTCAAAAGTTCAACAAAACCATGTCTTCATCATTAGGCGAAAGTAACAGGTGCATGTGATGCAAGCTCTCCAAAGTTATTTTGGAGCGGAGTCCAGATAGGATAATTACGCTTTTTGGTACAAAGTTCAGCAAGAACCTTCGAATATACGTTATTTGAAAGGCCTTTGCTGAGATTCATACAAAAGGCAAATTATCCTATCCAGGACTCCATTCCTGAATAACTTTGGAGGACTTCGTACCATCATGCCATGGTTACTTCCGGCTAATGATGAAGCCATGGATTTCTACAATACTTTGACACTATAGGAACCCTCGACCCTGAAAAATTCGACCCTTGACCCCTTAACGACCCTCGACCCTCTACCCTAGTTCCCGACCCTCGACCCTTCGGCGATCCTCGACACCCTCGTTATATCGACAACGACGCAACATACATATACATGGGAAAATAATGTTATCGGGGAGGGGTATCGGTACCCCCCTCGTGTCAAAGTTTCTTCTTTCTCCTCTATTCCTTTCTTTCTTCTTCTCCTCTTCTTTTTCTTCTTATCCTCGAGAAAGGAAAATAAGGAAAAAGGAAGAAAAGAGGAAGAAGGAAGAAGGAAGAAGAAGAAGAAAAGAAGAAGAAAAAAGAGGAGAAGAAGAAAAGAATAGAGGAGAAGAAGAAAAATAGAATTTTTTTCTATTTTTCTTCTTCTCCTCTATTCCTTTCTTCTTCTCCTCTTCTTTTCTTCTTTTTCTTCTTCTTATTTATTTCTCCTCTTCTTCCTCTCCCCTCTTCTTCTCCTTTCTTCCTCTTCTTATTTCCTTTTTCCTCTCATTCATTTTCTTCTTCTTCCTTCTGAAAAATACATGAAGTAGTATTGCTTGTTTTTTTTAAAATAATGATCAAATATAAATTTTAGAAAATAGTAAAGGTTTTGCCTAATTCATTGTTCATATGAATATACAAACATTTGCATATTTACAATAATTAATATCACCAAAAAATCTATGAACAGAAAAAATACTATTTTTTCTAAAAATCTATCTTTTGCATATATTCATGAACATATATATACACAGAGAACATATATACATTTTATAAAAATGCAAAAACAAAAATTTAAAAAAGGACATATAAACAGATATACACACACATATATATACCCATACATATAAATATAATTAAAAATAAATCTATCTTCTGAGGCGTGAGGTGGCACCTTGGCGCCAGGCAGAGGCAGCGGCATGGGGCAGCGGGACAAGGCGGCGCACGGCGGCTTGAGAGCAGGCGTGGCGGCCTGTGACAGAGCACGGAGCAGGGCTGTGCTCACAGGGCGGCGGCGACGGCGGCAATGACGGCAGCGTCGGTGGGCGGCGACGGCGAGCAACTGACGGTGTCGATGGCGGCGTAACGGCAAGGTGGAGCAGGGCGTCGGGCGGCGGCGGCGATGAGGAGGAGCGAGGCGTCGGGGAGAAGTGGGTGATTTGGTCGAAAACTGCTAAGTGCTGCTTATATAGCAAATCCTTTAGTCCCGGTTGGTGCCACGACCCGGGACTAATGCCCCCCTTTAGTCCCGGTTGGTGCCTGAAGGAAATATGCCCTAGAGGCAATAATAAAGTTATTATTTATTTCCTTATATCATGATAAATGTTTATTATTCATGCTAAAATTGTATTAACAGGAAACATAATACATGTGTGAATATATAGACAAACAGAGTGTCACTAGTATGCCTCTACTTGACTAGCTTGTTAATCAAAGATGGTTATGTTTCCTAACCATAGACAAAAGAGTTGTTATTTGATTAACGGGATCACATCATTAGTTGAATGATCTGATTGACATGACCCATTCCGTTAGCCTAGCACTTGATCGTTTAGTATATTGCTATTGCTTTCTTCATGACTTATACATGTTCCTATAACTATGAGATTATGCAACTCCCGTTTACCGGAGGAACACTTTGGTGCTACCAAGCGTCCTGGCGAATCGGGTGATTATAAAGGAGTACTACAGGTGTCTCCAAATGCAGATGTTGGTTGGCGTATTTCGAGATTAGGATTTGTCACTCCGATTGTCGGAGAGGTATCTCTGGGCCCTCTCGGTAATGCACATCACTATAAGCCTTGCAAGCAATGTAGCTAATGAGTTAGTTACGGAATGATGCATTACGTAACGAGTAAAGAGACTTGCCGGTAACGAGATTGAACTAGGTATTGGATACCGACGATCGAATCTCGGGCAAGTAACATACCGATGACAAAGGGAACAACGTATGTTGTTGTGCGGTCTGACCAATAAAGATCTTCGTAGAATATATAGGAGCCAATATGGGCATCCAGGTCCCGCTATTGGTTATTGACCGGAGACGTGTCTCGGTCATGTCTACATTGTTCTCGAACCGTAGGGTCCGCACGCTTAAGGTTTCGATGGCGGTTATATTATGAGTTTTGTGTATTTTGATGTACCGAAGAGTTGAGTCCGGATGAGATCGGGGACATGACGAGGAGTCTCGAAATGGTCGAGACGTAAAGATTCATATATTGGATGATATGTTTAGGTCAAGGGTCAAGCCCATGAGGCTTTAGGTGGGTGCAAAAGGAGTTTCTGCGGAGGCCGGGGCAAACGCCGGAGACCTGGCGTCGCCTGGGCCGACGCCGAGGCCCATGGCGTCTGGGCTGACGCCAAGGATTGTGGCGTTTGGTCCTGGAGTCCAAGTGGGACTCTTGCCTTTCGGGCAAAACCGACTTTGAGGAGGCTTTTGCTCCAAGTTCGACCGGGGCTCAACATATAAATAGAGGGGCAGGCTAGCACCAAAGACACAACAATTGATCTCTTGGATCCCTTAGCCGTGTCAGCGGTGCCCCCTCCACCATATTCCACCTCGGTCATATCGTAGCGGTGCTTAGGCGAAGCCTGCGTCGGTAGAACATCAAGATCGTCACCACGCCCGTCGTCTTGACGGAACTCTCTCTCCCGAAGCTTTGCTGGATCGAACTGAGGAGCGTCATCGAGCTGAGCGTGTGCCAAGAACTTCGGGCGCCGAATGTAACGGCGCTGGGATCGGTTGGATCGCGAGGAGAACGTACGACTACGTCCTCTACGTTGTGATCGCTTCCGCTTCGGTCTACGAGGGTACGTAGACAACACTCTCTCCTCTCGTTGCTATGCATCACCATGATCTTGCGTGTGCGTAGGAAATTTTTTGAAATTACTACGTTCCCCATCAGTGCCACCAACCGGGACCAAAGGCCAATTTTCAGCAGCCCAAAGGGCGGGAAGCGGCGGCCTTTGGTCCCGGTTCTTCTTCTAACCAGAGACTAAAGGCGGCATTAGTCCCGGGTCGTGGCACCAACCGGGACTAAACCCCCTTTAGTCCCGGGTTGGTGCCACCAACCGGGACCAAAGGCCTTGTGCTGCCCCGCGCCCAAAAGTTTAGTCCCACCTCGCTAGTTGAGAGAGCTCGAGAGTGGTTTATAAGTGCTGCTGCGCCCACCCTCTCGAGCTCCTCTCAACTGCAGGCTTGCGGGCCTAATCTGTCACTAGCTATGTGCGTGTGGGCCTACTTGGCCTCCTGCGGGCCTGAATCCTGGCCCAGGAAGGGGTTTCTAGTCGTATTCAGGCCGTGGGGGCCCAGTAGGCGGCACTATTTTTTTCCAGTTTTTTTGTTTTGTTTTCTGCATTATTATTTATTTTTTGTTGTTTTTTGCTTTATTTTTTAATTCTTTTTGCTTTTATTTTTAGAAAAATTATAAACTTTCTGTTAGTGCCATTAGTTTTCAAATTTGAAAACACTTTTTTGTTTTCTTTGTTGCTTTATTTATTTTATTTTGTTTACGCTTACAAAAAACGGTGTGTAGAGGGTCGGGCTTATAAACTGGTGTGGCGCCCTTCGGTTGGCGAGGTTTTCAAATTCATAGTTTTCAAATGAACTCTGAAAAAGTTGGCATAGCATGTGCATGTACAAAAGCGGACAATGGTATCATACTTGTCTGTTACAAAGTTGGCATGGTATCATCATAATAGTTGCGGGAGAAAGTCTTCACTTTTTCTTCGCTTGTGTCATTTGCTTATTGCGCCGTAACCATGGATAATCTTCATCGTTTATCAGGATGCTTGGGTTAGCCTTGACTTTGAAGGGAGGAATTTCATGAAACTTTTCATAATCTTCAGACATATACATCTTGCCCTCCACTCCCGGATGTCCCTTTTCACAGAAAAGAACTATGTGGCGCTTTGGCTCATTGTATGATGTATTCGCTTCCTTATCTTTTCTTTTCCTCGATGCGGTAGACATGTCCTTCACATAGATAACCTGTGCCACATCATTGGCTAGGACGAACGGTTCGTCGGTGTACCCAAGATTTTTCAGATCCTTGTTGTCATTCCGTCTTTGTGGGTCTACCTATACCCGCCTCTGACAGATTGACCCACTTGCACTTAAACAAAGGGACCTTAAAATCTACTCCGTAGTCAAGTTCCCATATGTCTACTATGTAACCATAATATGTGTCATTTCCCTTGTCGGTTGCTGCATCAAAGCGGACACCGCTGTTTTGGTTGGTGCTCTTTTCATCTTGGTCAATCGTGTAAAATGTATTCCCATTTATCTCGTATCCTTTCCAAATCATTACAGTCGAAGGTGGTCCCCTGGACAACAAGTACAGCTCATCACAAACAGTGCTGTCACCTCACGAGGCGTGTTTCCAACCAACCGCTGAAAGTCTGATGTGTTCACATGTAATCCGATCGTCGCCTTGCTCCGGGTGTTTGGGCCTTGTTGTTCTTGTGTTCCTCGACATACGGGGTCACCAAGGTAGAGTTACGTAGAGCATGTAGTGTGCTTGAGACCAAGAATATCCGTCCCTGCATATTATTGAGTCTCTTCCAAGCGTGCCTTTTCGGTCAGTCTCCCCTCATACCGCGATTTAGGGAGACCTATCTTCTTAAGGCCAGGAATGAAGTCAACACAAAACCCGATGACATCCTCTGTTTGATGGCCCATGGAGATGCTTCCTTACTGGCCTAAGCGCGATTCTGAACATATTTCTTTAGGACTCCCATGAACCTCTCAAAGGGGTACATATTGTGTAGAACACGGCCCCAGAATGACAATCTCGTCGACTAGATGAACTAGGACATGCGTCATGATATTGAAGAAGGATGGTGGGAACACCAGCTCGAAACTGACAAGACAATGCGCCACATCACTCCTTAGCGTTGGTACGATTTCTGGATCGATCACCTTCTGAGATATTGCATTGAGGAATGCACATAGTTCACAATGGCTAATCGGACGTTTTCCGGTAGAAGCCCCCTCAATGTAACCGGAAGCAGTTGCGTCATAATCACGTGGCAGTCATGAGACTTTAGGTTCTGGAACTTTTTCTACAGCATATTTATTATTCCCTTTATATTCGATGAGAAGCGGTCGGGACCTTCATACCGAGCAGGCATTGAAAGAATATTTCTTTCTCTTCTTTCATAAGAGCGTGGCTGGCAAGACCTTCATCTGCTTTGCCGGAGGCATGCCCTCTTTTTCGTGCAAGCGTTGCAGGACCTCTCGTGCCTCGGTGTATCTTTTGTCTTCCCATACACGCCCAAGAAGCCTAGCAGGTTCACGCAAAGGTTCTTCGTCACGTGCATCACGCGTCGATCAAAGAGCGGACCTCTAGGTCTTTCCAAAGAGGGTAGGTCCCAAAATATAGATTTCTTCTTCCACATGGGTGCGTGATTCTCGGCATCATTCAAACAGCTAGTCCGGGACCCTTTCCAAAGATTACGTGTAAATCATTGACCATAGCAAGTACGTGATCACCGGTATGCATGGCGGGCTTCTTCCGGTGATCTGCCTCGCCTTTGAAATGCTTGCCTTTCTTTCGACATTGATGGTTGGTCGGAAGAAATCGGCGATGGCCCAGTGTACACATTCTTCCTGCAGCTTCCGGTATATACTATCGGTGTCAAGTAAATAGTGCATGCATGCGTGGTATCCCTTGTTTGTCTGTCCTAAAAGGTTACTGAGAGCGGGCCAATCGTTGATGGTCACGAACAGCAACGCCTTTAGGTCAAATTCCTCCTTTTTGTGCTCATCCCACGAACGTACACCGTTTCCATTCCACAGCTGTAAAAGTTCTTCAACTAATGGTCTTAGGTACACATCAATGTCGTTGCCAGGTTGCTTAGGGCCTTGGACGAGAACTGGCATCATAATGAACTTCCGCTTCATGCACATCCAAGGAGGAAGGTTATACATACATAGAGTCACGGGCAGTGCTGTGATTGCTGCTCTGCTCCCGAAAGGATTAATGCCATCCGCGCTTAAAGCAAACCATACATTCCTTGGGTCCTTTGCAAACTCATCCCAGTACTTTCTCTCGATTTTTCTCCATCATGACCCGTCCGGGTGCTCTCAACTTCCGTCTTTCTTCACGATCCTCATCGTGCTAACGCATCAACTTGGCATGCTCTCCGCTTCTGAGCAGACGTTTCAACCGTGGTATTATAGGAGCATACCACATCACCTTCGCAGGAACCCTCTTCTGGGAGGCTCGCCGTCAACATCACCAGGGTCATCTCGTGCGATCTTATATCATAATACACCGCATACCGGCATGCGTTCAGATCCTTGTAGGCACCACGGTAGAGGATGCAGTCATTATGGCATGAATGTATCTTCTCCACCTCCAATCCTAGATGGCATACGACATTCTTTTCTGCTTATGTACTGTAGGGAAATTCGTTATCCTTTGGAAGCTTCTTCTTCATTATTTTAAGTAGCTTCTCAAATCCTTTATCAGGCACAACATTCTCTGCCTTCCACCGCAGCAATTGAGTATGGTACCGAGCTTTGTGTTGCCATCTTCGCAATTGGGGTACAACACCTTTTTGTGATCCTCTAACATGCGATCGAACTTCAGCTTCTCCTTTTGACTTTCGCATTTGTGTCCTTGCATCGACAATGACCCGGCGGAGATCATCATCATCGGGCACATCGTCTGGTTCCTCTTGATCTTCAGCAGCTTCACCCGTTCCAGCGCCATCGTGCACATCGTCTGGTGCATCTTGATGTTCAGTAGCATCAACGTATTCAGGGGGCACATAGTTGTCATCGTACTCTTCTTCCTCGCCGTCTTCCATCATAAACCCTATTTCTCCGTGCCTCGTCCAAACATTATAGTGTGGCATGAAACCCTTGTAAAGCAGGTGGGTGTGAAGGATTTTCGGTCGAGTAAGACTTCAGATTCCCACATATAGGGCATGGACAACACATAAAACCATTCTGCTTGTTTGCCTCAGCCACTTCGAGAAAATCATGCACGCCCTTAATGTACTCGGAGGTGTGTCTCGTCATCGTACATCCATTGCGGTTCATCTGCGTGCATTATATATAATTAAGTGTGTCAAAAATCATTACAGAACATCATGAATAGATAATTAAGTGACCAAATTAATAGAAGTTCATCATCACATAAAACCAAAGTACATACATAGTTCTCATCTAACAACATAAAGCTCTGCAGAGCATCTAAATTAATTAAACCATACATTGAAACTATGTAAAACATTTCAATGCGAAAACAAATACGATCATAATCGCAACCAACGTAACAACTGATCCAACGGCATAATGATACCAAGCCTCGGTATGAATGGCATATTTTCTAATATTTCTCATCTTCAAGCGCATTGCATCCATCTTGATCTTGTGATCATCAGCGACATCCGCAACATGCAACTCCAATATCATCTTCTCCTCCTCAAGTTTTTTATTTTTTCCTTCAAGAAATTGTTTTCTTCTTCAACTAAATTTAACCTCTCGACAATAGGGTCGGTTGGAATTTCGGTTCAACAACCTCCTAGATAAATAAAATCTATGTCACGTTGGTCGTCATAATTTTCATAAACAATAAATGAACCAATAGTTATGAAAAGATAATATATACCACATCCGAATCATAGACAGGGCCGAGGGCCCGACGGAGGCGGATACCAAAACCATCGCACTATATAAGATGCAATAATAAAAGTAAGAAAATAATACAAGTATCTATCTAAACAAACAAGTAATAATATTTTTCCTTTCGGAAGGAAGATAAGAACAAGAGGCTCACCACGGTGGTGCCGGTGATGAGATCGGCCTTGGTGATCGACGGGCGATGAAGACGGGACGGGCGTGACGGACCGCTAAACCTAGATAAATATTGAGGAAAATGGAGCTTGGCGGTCGAGCTTGGAGAGGAGAAACCTTAAGTATTGTGGCTCGGGCATTCCATCGAACACCTTGTGTGCATAGGAGGTGAGCTAGAGCACCACCAAGCCCTCTCCCCTCGGCCGGAAAAAACAGGCAGGTGTGCTCGCTCTTGCTGTGAGGGGCTATATGTAGGCAGCACCATTAGCCCCGGTTGGTGGCATGAGCCGGACTAAAGGGAAGCCTTTGGTCCCGGTTCATGCCACCAACCGACCAATAGTGGTGGGCCAGAGCCAGGACCATTGGTCCCGGTTCGTCCCACCAACCGGGACCAAAAGGTCCGGACGAACCGGGACCAATGGCCCACGTGGCCCGGCCGGCCCCCTAGGCTCACGAACCGGGGCAAATAGCTCCATTGGTCCCGGTTCTGGATTGAACCGGGACTAATGGGCTAAACTCGCCTGGACGAAAGCCCTGTTTTCTACTAGTGGCCAAATTCTCAGCACCAAGTAGAGATACTACTTGTGCTTCCAAAAACCCTTAAACCAGTTTTGCCATGAGAGTCCACCATATCTACCTATGGATTGAGTTAGATCCTTAAAGTAAGTTGTCATCGGTGCAAGCAATAAAAATTGCTATCTAAATATGTATGACTTATTAGTGTGGGAGAAAATAAGCTTTATACGATCTTGTGATGTGGAAGAAATAAAAGCGACGGACTGCATAATAAAGGTTCATATCACAAGGGGAAATATAAAGTGACGTTCTTTCGCATTAAGATTTTGTGCATCCAACCACAAAAGAGCATGGCAACCTCTGCTTCCCTCTCCGAAGGGCCTATATTTTACTATTATCTTCTACCTTATGCAAGAGTCATGGTGATCTTCACCTTTCCTTTTTACATTTTATCCTTTGGCAAGTGCTGTGGTGTTGGAAAGATCCTGATAGATATATCTAATTGGATGTAGGGGAGCATGAGTTATTATTGTTGACATTACCCTTGAGGTAAAATGTTGGCGAAGCTATAAGCCCCTATCTTTCTCTGTGTCCGATTAAAACTCCGTAACCATAAGTATTGCGTGAGTGTTAGCAATTATGAAAGACTAAATGATAGTTGAGTATGTGGACTTGCTAGAAAGCTCTGACATAGACTCGTTCTGATGTTATGATAAATTGCAATTGCTTCAATGACTGAGATTATAGTTTGTTGGTTCTCAATAAAGTTTATGATTCATACTTTTGCATTGTGAATTGATTATTACTTGAGCATAAGAAATCATATGACAATATCTATATATGTTGTTGTTATGAAAATAATCATGATGCCCTCATGTTCATATTTTATTTTATCGACACCACTACCTCTAAACATGTGGACATATTTATCGTTATCGGCTTCCGCTTGAGGACAAGCGAGGTCTAAGCTTGGGGGAGTTGATACGTCCATTTTGCATCATGCTTTTATATCGATATTTATTGCATTATGGGCTATTATTACACGTTGTGTCACGATACTTATGCCTGTTCTCTCTTATTTTATAAGGTTTACATAAGGAGGGAGAATGCCGGCAGCTGGAATTCTGGGCTGGAAAAGGAGCAAATATAGAGACCTATTCTGCACAACTCCAAAAGTCCTGAAACTCCACGGAAGTCATATTTGGAAATAATAAAAAATATTGAGCGGAAGAAGTACGTCAGAGGGGGACCCACCTGGCCACGAGGGTGGGGGCCGCGCCCTACCCCCCAGGGCGCACCCCCTGCCTCGTGGGCCCCCTGTTGGCCTTCCGGTGGCCATCTTCTACTATATGAAGTCTTTTGTCAAGGTAAAAATCAGAAGCAACCTTTCGGGACGAGACTCCGCCGCCACGAGGCGGAACCTCGCGGAACCAATCTAGGGCTCCGGCAGAGCTGTTCTGCCGGGACACTTCCCTCCGGGAGGGGGAAATCATCGCCGTCGTCATCACCAACGCTCTTCTCATCAGGAGAGGGCAATCTCCATCAACATCTTCACCAGCACCATCTCCTCTCCAAACCCTAGTTCATCTCTTTTATCCAATTCTTGTATCCAAGTCCGGGATTGGTACTAGTAGGTTGCTACTAGTGTTGATTACTCCTTGTAGTTCATGCTTGTTGGTTTATTTGGTGGAAGATCATATGTTCAGATCCTTTATGCATATTAATACCCCTCTGATTATGAACATGAATATGCTTTGTGAGTAGTTACGTTTGTTCCTGAGGACATGGAAGAAGTCTTGCTATTAGTAGTCATGTGAATTTGGTATTAGATTCGATATTTTGATGAGATGTATGTTGTCTAGCCTCTAGTGGTGTTATGTGAACGTCGACTACATAACACTTCACCATTATTTGGGCCTAGAGGAAGGCATTGGGAAGTAATAAGTAGATGATGGGTTGCTAGATTGGCAGAAGCTTAAACCCTAGTTTATGTGTTGCTTCGTAAGGGGCTGATTTGGATCCATATGTTTCGTGCTATGGTTAGGTTTACCTTAATACTTTTGTTGTAGTTGCGGATGCTTGCAATAGAGGTTAATCATAAGTGGGATGCTTGTTCAAGTAAGAACAGCACCCAAGCACCGTCCACCCACATATCAAATTATCAAAGTACCGAACGCGAATCATATGAGCGTGATGAAAACTAGCTTGACGATAATTCCCATGTGTCCTCGGGAGCGCTTTTCTCTATATAAGAGTTTGTCCAGGCTTGTCCTTTGCTACAAAAAGGATTGGTCCACCTTGCTGCACTTTATTTACTTTTGTTACTTGTTGCTCATTACAAATTATCCTATCACAAAACTATGTGTTACCACTTATTTCAGTACTTGCAGAGAATACCTTGCTGAAAACCGCTTATCATTTCCTTCTGGTCCTCGTTGGGTTCGTCACTCTTACTTATCGAAAGGACTACGATAGATCACCTATACTTGTGGGTCATCACACCTTGAACTTTGTCAAAACCTTTTTCGACAAGTCTAGCTTTGTAGAAAGTAACACTACTATCGGCGTCCGTCTTCCTCTTGAAGATCCATTTATTTTCTATGGCTTGCCGATCATCGGGCAAGTCAACCAAAGTCCACACTTTGTTCTCATACATGGATCCCATCTCAGATTTCATGGCCTCAAACCATTTCGCGGAATCTGGGCTCATCATCGCTTCCTCATAGTTCGTCGGTTCATCATGGTCAAGTAACATGACCTCCGGAACAGGATTACCGTACCACTTTGGTGCGGATCTCACTCTAGTTGACCTACGAGGTTTGGTAGTAACTTGATCTGAAGTTACATGATCATCATCATTAGCTTCCTCACTAATTGGTGTAGGAGTCACAGGAATAGATTTCTATGATGATCTTACTTTCCAATGAGGGAGCAGGTACAGTTACCTCATCAAGTTCTACTTTCCTCCCACTCACTTCTTTCAAGAAAAACTCCTTCTCTAGAAAGGATCCATTCTTAGCAATGAATGTTTTGCCTTCGGATCTGTGATAGAAGGTGTACCCAACAGCCTCCATGGGTATCCTATGAAGACACATTTCTCTGATTTGGGTTTGAGCTTATCAATATGAAACTTTGTCACATAAGCATTGCAATCCCAAACTTTAAGAAACGACAACTTGGGTTTCTTGCCAAACCATAGTTCATACGGTGTCGTTTCAACGGATTTAGATGGTGCCCTATTTAACTTGAATGTAGCTGTCTCTAATGCATAACCCCAAAACTATAGTGGTAGATCAGCAAGAGACATCATAGATCGCACCATATCTAATAAAGTACGGTACGACGTTCGGACACACCATTACACTGTGGTGTTCCAGGTGGCATGAGTAGAGAAACTATTTCACATTGTTTTAACTGAAGGCCAAACTCATAACTCAAATATTTTACTTCTGCGATCATATCGTAGAAACTTTTTTTTTGTTACGATGATTCTCCACTTCACTCTGAAATTTTTGAACTTTTCAAATGTTTCAGACTTGTGTTTCATCAAGTAGATAAACCCATATCTGCTCAAATCATCTGTGAAGATCAGAAAATAATGATACCCGCCGCGAGCCTCAATATTCATTGGACCACATACATCAGTATGTATGATTTCCAGCAAATCTGTTGTTCGCTCCATTGTTCCGGAGAACGGAGTCTTAGTCATCTTGCCCATGAGGCATGGTTCGCAAGCATCAAGTGATTCATAATCAAGTGATTCCAAAAGTCCATTAGCATGGAGTTTCTTCATGTGCTTTACACCAATATGACTGAAACGACAGTGCCACAAATAATTTGCACTTTCATTATTAACTTTGCATCTTTTGGCTTCAATAAAATGTATATCACCACGATCGAGATCCAACAAACAATTTTTATTGGGTGTATGACCATAGAAGGTTTTATTCATGTAAACAGAACAACAATTATTCTCTAGGTTACATGAATAACCGTATTGCAATAAACATGATTGAATCATATTCATGCTCAACGCAAACACCAAATAACACTTATTTAGGTTCAACACTAATCCCAAAAGTATAGGGAGTGTGCGATGATGATCATATCAATCTTGGAACCACTTCCAACACACATCATCACTTCACCCTTAACTAGTCTCTGTTCATTCTGCAACTCTCGTTTCGAGTTACTAATCTTAGCAACTGAACTAGTATCAAACACTGAGGGGTTGCTATAAACACTAGTGTAGTATACATAAATAATTTGTATATCAAATATACCTTTGTTTACTTTGCCATCCTTCTTACCCGCCAAATACTTGGGACAGTTCTGCTTCCAGTGACCAGTCCTTTTGCAGTAGAAGCACTTAGTCTCAGGCTTAGGTCCAGACTTGGGCTTCTTCACTTGAGCAGCAACTTGCTTGCTATTCTTCTTGAAGTTACCTTTCTTCCCTTTTCCCTTTACTTGAAACTAGTGGTCTTGTCAACCATCAACACTTGATGCTTTTCTTGATTTCTACCTTCGTCGATTTTAGCATCACGAAGAGCTTGGGAATCGTTTCCGTTATCTCTTGCATATTATATTTCATCACAAAGTTCTAGTAACTTGGTGATAGTGACTAGAGAACTTTGTAAATCACTATCTTATCTGGAAGATTAACTCCCACTTGATTCAATTGATTGTAGTACTCAGACATTCTGAGGACATGCTCACTAGCTGAGCAATTCTCCTCCATCTTGTAGGCAAAGTACTGTTAGAGGTCTCTTACCTCTCGACACGGGCATGAGTATGAAATACCAGTTTCAACTCTCGGAACATCTTATGTGCTCCTTGATGTTCAAAACATTTTTGAAGCCCTGATTCTAAGCCGTTAAGCATGGTGCACTAAACTATCAAGTAGTCATCATATTGAGCTAGCCAAACGTTCATAACGTCTGCATCTGCTCCTGCAATAGGTCTGTCACCTAGCGGTGCATCAAGGAAATAATTCTTCTGTGCAACAATGAGGATAATCCTCAGATCACAGATCAAATCCGCATCATTGCTACTAACATCTTTCAACTTAGTTTTCTCTAGGAACATATCAAAATATAAAACAGGGGAGCTATACGCGAGCTATTGATCAACAACATAGACATGCTAATACTACTAGGACTAAGTTCATGATAAACTGAAGTTCAATTAATCATATTACTTAAGAACTCCCACTTAGATAGACATCCCTCTAATCATCTAAGTGATCACGTGATCCAAATCAACTAAACCATGTCCGATCATCACGTGAGATGGAGTAGTTTTCAATGGTGAACATCACTATGTTGATCATATCTACTATATGATTCACGCCGACCTTTCGGTCTCAGTATTCGAGGCCATATCTGCATATGCTAGGCTCGTCAAGTTTAACCTGAGTATTCAGCGTGTGCAACTGTTTCGCACCGTTGTATTTGAACGTAGAGCCTATCACACCCGATCATCATGTGGTGTCTCGTACGAACAACTTCATGAGGGTGCATACTCAGGGAGAACACTTATACCTTGATAATTTAGTGAGAGATCATCTTATAATGCTATCGTCAATCAAAGCAAGATAAGATGCATAAAAGATAAACATCACATGCAATCAATATAAGTGATATGATATGGCCATCATCATCTTGTGCTTGTGATCTTCATCTCCGAAGCACCGTCATGATCACCATCGTCACCGGCGCCACACCTTGATCTCCATCGTAGCATCGTTATCGTCTCGCCAACTTATGCTTCTACGACTATCGCTACCGCTTAGTGATAAAGTAAAGCATTACAAAGGCGTTCGCATAACATACAATAAAGCGACAACCATATGGCTCCTGCCAGTTGCCGATAACTCGGTTACAAAACATGATCATCTCATACAATAAAATATAGCATCATGCCTTGACCATATCACATCACAACATGCCCGGTAAAAATAAGTTAGATGTCCTCTACTTTGTTGTTGCAAATTTTACGTGGCTGCTACGGGCTGAGAAAGAACCGTTTTGACCTACGCATCAAAACCAAAATGATAGTTTGTCAAGTTAGTGTTGTTTTAACCTTCTCAAGGACCGGGCATAGCCACACTCGGTTCAACTAAAGTTGGAGAAACTGACACCCGCCAGCCACCTGTGTGCAAAGCACGTCGGTAGAACCAGTCTCGCGTAAGCGTACGCGTAATGTCCATCCGGGCCGCTTCATCCAACAATACCGTCGAACCAAAGTATCACATGCTGGTAAGCAGTATGACTTATATCGCCCACAAGTCACTTGTATTCTACTCGTGCATATAACATCTACGCATAAAACCTGGCTCTGATACCACTGTTGGGGAACGTAGTAATTTCAAAAAAAATTCCTACGCACACACAGGATCATGGTGATGCATAGCAACGAGAGGGGAGAGTGTGTCCACGTACCCTCGTAGACCGAAATAGGAAGCGTTAGCACAACGCGGTTGATGTAGTCGTACGTCTTCACGATCCGACCGATCCAAATACCGAACGCACGACACCTCCGAGTTCGGCACACGTTCAGCTCGATGACGTCCTGATAACCCACATGTGTAGGGGATCGTGACAGCTTTCGAGGGTAGAGTATTCAACCCAAATTTATTGATTCGACACAAGGGGAGCCAAAGAATATTCTCAAGTATTAGCAGTTGAGTTGTCAATTCAGCCACACCTGGATAACTTAATATCTGCAGCAAAGTATTTAGTAGCAAAGTAATATGATAGTAGTGTAACGGTAACAAAAGTAACGGAAGAAAAAGTAATATTTTTGGTGTTTTGTAGTGATTGTAACAATAACAACGGGAAAGTAAATAAGCGGAAACCAGTATATGGAAAGCTCGTAGGCATTGGACCGGTGATGGATAATTATGCCGGATGCGGTTCATCATGTAACAGTCATAACATAGGGTGACATAGAACTAGCTCCAATTCATCAATATAATTTAGGCATGTATTCCGAATATAGTCATACGTGCTTATGGGTCCAAAAAAAAAGAACACGTGTGGACAACTACATTGACTCCTCTATCAGCCAGATTATAAGGCATTTACACTAAACATGTTTTACTAAGAGCAACTCTACCCGGCCCGCTAAACATGTTACATTAAAGCCGGACCTAACTGATCATTTAAATATAATGGATAATTTTTTTCTCTTCTCATCGCCATTTCATTTTTGGCCATTGAAACAAATTTCATTGCTTCTTTATCTCACTGAACAACATTTTGATACATCGAAGTACATTATTTATGAATTCTTCACTACGAGAACGAAACCAATAAAACGAGAATCACCATTAGACATTTTAGTACATATCCAACTTCCGTATATGCTTCCACTCGTTTGCATTGATATTTGCATCATGTCTTCATTGTTGATTCTCTCAATTGGCTTTTCGAGATTGCACACTTTTTTCTTCTTCGGTTCCGACGAATTCGACATTGTGTCGCATCTTGTCTTATCTCTAATATCTACTCTAGCAAGGAGTGCACGAACATCTATCAATTTTCTCGCTATCAATAGATCGATGTAATCTTCTTCCCAATATCAAAACTTGCATCCATCCTACACACACATTTGAGCAAACAATGAGCTATAAATTACACCGAATCTGATGAACAACCGAACCAAAACAAGCACTTGAAGGAAATATGCCCTAGAGGCAATAATAAAGTTATTATTTATTTCCTTATATCATGATAAATGTTTATTATTCATGCTAGAATTGTATTAACCGGAAACATAATACATGTGTGAATACATAGACAAACAGAATGTCACTAGTATGCCTCTACTTGACTAGCTTGTTGATCAAAGATGATTATGTTTCCTATCCTTAGACGTGAGTTGTCATTTGACTAACGGGATCACATCATTAGGAGAATGATGTGATTGACATGACCCATTCCGTTAGCTTAGCACACGATCATTTAGTATTGTGCTATTGCTTTCTTCATGACTTATACATGTTACTATGACTATGAGATTATGCAACTCCCGTTTACCAGAGAAACATTTTGTGTGCTACCAAACGTCACAACTTAACTGGGTGATTATAAAGGATCTCTACACGTGTCTTCAAAGGTACATGTTGGGTTGGCGTATTTCGAGATTAGGATTTGTCACTCCGATTGTCGAAGAGGTATCTCTGGGCCCTCTCGCTAAAGCACATCACTTAAGCCTTGCAAGCAATGCAACTAATGAGTTAGTTGCGAGATGATGTATTACGGAACGAGTAAAGAGACTTGCCGGTAACGAGATTGAACTAGGTATTGAGATACCGACGATTGAATCTCGGGCAAATAACATACCGATGACAAAGGGAACAACGTATGTTGTTATGCGGTCTGACCAATAAAGATCTTCGTAGAATATGTGGGAGCCAATATGAGCATCCAGGTTCCGCTATTGGTTATTGACGGAGATGTGTCTCGGTCATGTCTACATTGTTCTCGAACCCGTAGGGTCCGCACGCTTAAGGTTTCGATGACAGTTATATTATGAGTTTATGAGTTTTGATGTACCGAAGGAGTTCGGAGCCCCGGATGAGATCGGGGACATGACGAGGAGTCTCGAAATGTTCGAGACGTAAAGATCGATATATTGGACGACTATATTCGGACATCGGAAAGGTTCCGAATGATTCGGGTATTTTTCGGAGTACCGGAGAGTTACGGGAATACGTATTGGGCCTTGTTGGGCCATACGGGAAAGAAGGAAAAGGGCCTCAAGGGTGGCCGCACCCTCCCTTGGTCTGGTCCGAATTGGACTAGGGAAGGGGCGCCTCTTCCTTCCTTCTCCTTTTCCCTTCCCTTTCCTTCCCTCCTACTCCTACTACTTGGAAGGGTCCTAATTCTACTAGGAAAGGGGGAATCCTACTCCCGGTGGGAGTAGGACTTCCCTAGGGCGCGCCATAGAGAGGGCCGGCCCTCCCCATCCTCCGCTCCTTTATATACGGGGGCAGGGGGCACCCCATAGACAGAGAAGTTGATCTTCGTGATCGTTCCTTAGCCGTGTGCGGTGCCCCCCTCCACCATATTCCACCTCGGTCATATCGTCGCGGAGTTTAGGCAAAGCCCTGCGTCGGTAGAACATCATCATCGTCACCACGCCGTCGTGCTGACGGAACTCATCCCCGACACCCTGCTGGATCGGAGTCCGGGGATCGTCATCGAGCTGAACGTGTGCTGAACTCGGAGGTGCAGTACGTTTGGTACTCGGATTGGTCGGATCGTGAAGACGTACGACTACATCAACCGTGTTGTCCTAACGCTTCCGCTTTCGGTACGTGGACAACACTCTCCCCTCTCGTTGCTATGCATCACCATGATCTTGCATGTGCGTAGGAAATTTTTTGAAATTACTACATTCCCCAACAGTGGCATCCGAGCCTAGGTTTTATGCGTTGATGTTATATGCACGAGTAGAACACAAGTGAGTTGTGGGCGATATAAGTCATACTGCTTACCAGCATGTCATACTTTGGTTCGGCGGTATTGTTGGATGAAGCGGCCCGGACCGACATTACGCGTACGCTTACGCGAGACTGGTTCTACCGACGTGCTTTGCACACAGGTGGCTGGCGGGTATCAGTTTCTCCAACTTTAGTTGAACCGAGTGTGGCTATGCCCGGTCCTTGCGAAGTTTAAAACAGCACCAACTTGACAAACTATCGTTGTGGTTTTAATGCGTAGGTAAGAACGGTTCTTGCTAAGCCCGTAGCAGCCACGTAAAACTTGCAACAACAAAGTAGAGGATGTCTAACTTGTTTTTGCAGGGCATGTTGTGATGTGATATGGTCAAGGCGTGATGCTATATTTTATTGTATGAGATGATCATGTTTTGTAACCGAGTTATCGGCAACTGGCAGGAGCCATATGGTTGTCACTTTATTGTATGAAATGCAAACACCCTGTAATTGCTTTACTTTATCACGAAGCGGTAGCGATAGTCGTAGAAGCAATAGTTGGCGAGACGACAACGATGCTACGATGGAGATCAAGGTGTCGCGCCGGTGACGATGGTGATCATGACGGTGCTTTCGAGATGGAGATCACAAGCACAAGATGATGATGGCCATATCATATCACTTATATTGATTGCATGTGATGTTTATCCTTTATGCATCTTATCTTGCTTTGATTGACGGTAGATTTTTAAGATGATCTCTCACTAATTATCAATAAGTGTTCTCCCTCAGTATCCACTGTTGCCAAAGTTCGTCGTGCCTAGACACCACGTGATGATCGGGTGTGATAAGCTCTACGTCCATCTACAACGGGTGCAAGCCAGTTTTGCACACGCGGAATACTCAGGTTAAACTTGACGAGCCTAGCATATGCAGATATGGCCTCGGAACACGGAGACCGAAAGGTCGAGCGTGAACCATATAGTAGATATGATCAACATAATAATGTTCACCATTGAAAGCTACTCCATTTCACGTGATGATCGGTTATGGTTTAGTTGATTTGGATCACGTGATCACTTAGAGGATTAGAGGGATGTCTTTCTAAGTGGGAGTTCTTAAATAATATGATTAATTGAACTTAAAATTATCATGTACTTAGTCCTGGTAGTATTTTGGAAATTATGTTGTAGATCAATAGCTCGCGTTGTTGCTTTCACATGTTTATTCTGATATGTTCTTAGAGAAAACTGTGTTGAAAGATGTTAGTAGCAATGATGCGGATTGGATCCGTGATCTGAGGTTTATCCTCATTACTGCACAGAAGAATTATGTCCTTGATGCACCGCTAGGTGACAGACCTATTGCAGGAGCGGATGAGACATTATGAGCGTTTGGCTAGCTCAATGTGATGACTACTTGATAGTTTAGTGCACCATGCTTAACGGCTTAGAATCGGGACTTCAAAGACGTTTTGAACGTCATGGATCATATGAGATGTTCCAGGAGTTGAAGTTAATATTTCAAGCAAATACCCGAGTTGAGAGATATGAAGTCTCCAACAAGTTCTATAGCTAAAAGATGGAGGAGAATCGCTCAACTAGTGAGCATGTGCTCGGATTGTCTGGGTACTACGATCGCTTGAATCAAGTAGGAGTTAATCTTCCAGATAAAATAGTGATTGACAGAATTCTCTAGTCACCATCACCAAGTTAGTAGAACTTCGTGATGAACTATAATATGCAAGGGATGACGAAAGTAATTCCCAAGCTCTTCGTGATGCTGAAATCGACGAAGGTAGAAATCAAGAAAAACATCAAGTGTTGATGGTTAACAAGACCACTAGTTTCAAGAAAAGGGAAAAGGGATAGAAGGGGAACTTCAAGATGAACGGCAAGCAAGTTGCTGCTCAAAGTGAAGAAGCCCAAGTCTGGACCTAAGCCTGAGACTAAGTGCTTATACTGCAAAGAGACTGGTCACTAGAAGCGTAACCACCCCAAGTATTTGGCGGATAAGAAGGATGGCAAAGTGAACGAAGGTATATTGGATATACATGTTAGTGATGTGTACTTTACTAGTGTTTATAGCAACCCCTCGGCTTTTGATACTGGTTCAGTTGCTAAGAGTAGTAACTCAAACCGGGAGTTGCAGAATAAACAGAGACTAGTTGAGGGTGAGGTGACGATGTGTGTTGGAAGTAATTCCAAGATTGATATGATCATCATCGCACACTCCCTATACTTTCGGGATTAGTGTTGAACCTAAATAAGTATTATTTGGTGTTTGCATTGAGCATGAATATGATTTGATCATGTTTATTGCAATACGGTTATTCGTGTAAGTTAGAGAATAATTGTTGTTCTGTTTACGTGAATAAAACCTTCTATGGTCATACACCCAATGAAAATGGTTTGTTGGATCTCGATCGTGTGATACACATATTCATAATATTGAAGCCAAAACATGCAAAGTTAATAATGATAGTGCAACTTATTTGTGGCACTGCCGTTTAGGTCATGTTGGTATAAAGCGCATGAAGAAACTCCATGCTAATGGACTTTTCGAATCACTTGATTATGATTCACTTGATGCTTGCGGACCATGCCTCATGGGCAAGATGACTAAGACCCCGTTCTCCGGAACAATGGAGCGAGCAACAGATTTGTTGGAAATCATACATATTGATGTATGTGGTCCGATGAATATTAAGGCTCGCGACAAGTATCATTATTTTCTAACCTTCACAGATGATTTGAGAAGATATGGGTATATCTACTTGATGAAACATAAGTCTGAAACGTTTGAAAAGTTCAAAGAATTTCAGAGTGAAGTGGAGAATCATCGTAACAAGAAAATAAAAGTTTCTACGATATGATCGCAGAGGTAAAATATTTGAGTTACGAGTTTGGCCTTCAGTTTAAACAATGTGAAATAGTTTCACTACTCACGCCACCTGGAACACCACAGTGTAATGGTGTGTACGAACATCGTAACCGTACTTTATTAGATATGGTGCGATCTATGATGTCTCTTACCGATCTACCACTATCGTTTTTGGGGTTATGCATTAGAGACAGCTGCATTCACGTTAAAAGGGCACCATATAAAATCCATTGAGGCGACACCGTATGAATTATGGTTTAGCAAGAAACCAAAGTTGTCGTTTCTTAAAGTTTGGGTTGCGATGCTTATGTGAAAAAGTTTCAACATGATAAGCTTGAACCCAAATCGGAAAAGTGCGTCTTCATAGGATACCCAAAATGTTGGGTACACCTTCTATCACAGATCCGAAAGGCAAGACATTCGTTGCCAAGAATGGATCCTTTCTAGAGAAGGAGTTTCTCTCGAAAGAAGTGAGTGGGAGGAAAGTAGAACTTGATGAGGTAAATGTACCTGCACCTTGTTTGGAAAGTAGTTCATCACAGAAATCTATTCCTGTGACTACTACACCAATTAGTGAGGAAGCTAATGATAATGATCATATAACTTCAGATCAAGTTACTACCGAACCTCGTAGGTAAACCAGAGTGAGATCCGCACCAGAGTGGTACGGTAATACCGTTCTGGAGGTCATGTTACTTGACCATGACAAACCTACGAACTATGAGGAAGCGATGACGAGCCCAGATTCTGCGAAATGGTTTGAGGCCATGAAATCTGAGATAGGATCCATGTATGAGAACAAAGTATGGACTTTGATTGACTTGCCCAATGATCGGCAAGCCATTGAGGTTAAATGGATCTTCAAGAGGAAGACGGACGCTGATAGTAGTGTTACTACCTACAAAGCTAGAATCGTCGCAAAAGGTTTTCGACAAGTTCAAGATGTTGACTACGATGAGAGTTTCTCACTCGTATCTATGCTTAAGTCTGTCTGAATCATGTTAGCAATTGCCGCATTTTATGAAATCTGGGAAATGGATAAACAAAACTGTATTCCTTAATGAATTTATTAAAGAAGAGTTGTATATGATGCAACCAGAAGGTTTTGTCAATCCTAAAGGTGCTAACAAAATATGCAAGCTCCAGCGATCCATCTATGGACTGGTGCAAGCATCTCAGAGTTGGAATATACGCTTTGATAAGTTGATCAAAGCATATAGTTTTATACAGACTAGCGGTGAAGCCTGTATTTACAAGAGAGTGAGTGGGAGCACTACAACATTTCTGAAAAGTATACGTGAATGACATATTGTTGATCGGAAATAATGTAGAATTATTCTGCAAAGCATAAAGGATTGTTTGAAAGGAGTTTTTCAAAGAAAGACCTCGGTGAAGCTGCTTACATATTGAGCATCAAGATCTATAGAGATAGATCGAGACGCTTGATAAGTTTTCCAATGAGTACATACCTTGACAAGATTTTGAAGTAGTTCAAAATGGAACAGTCAAAGAAAGAGTTTTTGCCTGTGTTACAAGGTGTGAAATTGAGTAAGACTCAAAGCCCGACCACGGCAGAAGATAGAAAGAGAATGAAAGTCATTCCCTATGCCTTGGCCATAGGTTCTATAAAGTATGCCATACTATGTACCAGATCTATTGTATACCCTACACTGTTTTGGCAAGGGAGTACAATAGTGATCTAGGAGTAGATCCACTAGACATTGGTCAAAATTATCCTTAGTGGAATAGGGATATGTTTCTCGATTATGGAGGTGACAAAAGGTTCGTCGTAAAGGGTTACGTCGATATAAGTCTTGGCACTGATCTAGATGACTCTAAGTCTTAATCTGGATACGTATTGAAAGTGGGAGCAATTAGCTAGAGTAGCTCCGTGCAGAGCATTGTCGACATAGAATATTTGCAAAATATTTACGGTTCTGAATGTGACAGACCCGTTGACTAAACTTCTCTCACGAGCAAAACATGATCATACCTTAGTACTCTTTGGGTGTTAATCACATAGCGATGTGAACTAGATTATTGACTCTAGTAAACCCTTTGGGTGTTGATCACATGATGATGTGAACTATGGGTATTAATCACATACAGATCTGACTATTGGTGTTAAATCACATGGCGATGTGAACTAGATTATTGACTCTAGTGCAAGTGGGAGACTGAAGGAAATATGCCCTAGAGGCAATAATAAAGTTATTATTTATTTACTTATATCATGATAAATGTTTATTATTCATGCTAGAATTGTATTAACCAGATAATACATGTGTGAATACATAGACAAACAGAGTGTCACTAGTATGCCTCTACTTGACTAGCTTGTTGATCAAAGATGGTTATGTTTCCTAGCCATAGACATGAGTTGTCATTTGACTAATGGGATCACATCATTAGGAGAATGATGTGATTGACATGACCCATTTCGTTAGCTTAGCACACGATCGTTTAGTATTCTGCTATTGCTTTCTTCATGACTTATACATGTTCCTATGGCTATGAGATTATGCAACTCCTGTTTACCAGACGAACACTTTGTATGCTACCAAACGTCACAACGTAACTGGGTGATTATAAAGGAGCTCTACAGGTGTCTCCAAAGGTACATGTTGGGTTGGCGTATTTCGAGATTAGGATTTGTCACTCCGATTGTCGGAGAGGTATCTCTGGGCCCTCTCGGTAATGCACATCACTTAAGCCTTGCAAGCAATGCAACTAATGAGTTAGTTGCGAGATGATGTATTACGGAACGAGTAAAGAGACTTGCCAGTAACGAGATTGAACTAGGTATTGAGATACCGACGATCGAATCTCGGGCAAGTAACATACCGATGACAAAGGGAACAACGTATGTTGTTATGCGGTCTGACCGATAAAGATCTTCGTAGAATATGTGGGAGCCAATATAAGCATCCAGGTTCCGCTATTGGTTATTGACCGGAGACGTGTCTCGGTCATGTCTACATTGTTCTCGAACCCATAGGGTCCGCACGCTTAAGGTTTCGATGACAGTTATATTATGAGTTTATGAGTTTTGATGTACCGAAGGAGTTTGAAGTCCCGGATGAGACCGGGGACATGACGAGGAGTCTCAAAATGGTCGAGACGTAAAGATCGATATATTGGACGACTATGTTCGGACATCGGAAAGGTTCCGAGTGATTCGGGTATTTTTCGGAGTACCGGAGAGTTATGGGAATACGTATTGGGCCTTGTTGGGCCATACGGGAAAGAAGGAAAAGGGCCTCAAGGGTGGTCGCACCTCCCTTGGTCTGGTCCGGGTGGACTAGGGAAGGGGCGCCCTTCCTTCCTTCTCCTTTTTCCTTCCCTTTCCTTCCCTCCTACTCCTACTACTTGGAAGGGTCCTAGTTCTACTAGGAGAGGGGGAATCCTACTCCCGGTGGGAGTAGGACTACCCTAGGGCGCGCCATAGAGAGGGCCGGCCCTCCCCCTCCTCCGTTCCTTTATATCTGAGGCAGGGGCACCCCAAGACAGAAGTTGATCTTCGTGATCGTTCCTTAGCCGTGTGCGGTGCCCCCCTCCACCATACTCCACCTCGGCCATATCGTCGCGGAGTTTAGGCAAAGCCCTGCGTCGGTAGAACATCATCATCGTCACCACGCCGTCGTGCTGACGGAACTCATCCCCGACACCCTGCTGGATCGGAGTTCGGGGATCGTCATCGAGCTGAACGTGTGCTGGACTCGGAGGTGCAGTACGTTCGGTACTCGGATCGGTCGGATCGTGAAGACGTACGACTACATCAATCGCGTTGTGCTAACGCTTCCGCTTTCGGTCTACGAGGGTACGTGGACAACACTCTCCCCTCTCGTTGCTATGCATCACCATGATCTTGCGTGTGCGTAGGAAATTTTTAAAATTACTACGTTCCCCAACAACACTCACTCCATCTTTTTTGCACTTGAAGAACACCCTTCTGGGGCGTTCCGGCGTGGTCGAAACTCGACGCGTACCTGCCGCGGGCGGGGAGCTGACGAGCTGCTGGTCCAGTGCTGAGCTCGGCCGACGGCAGGGTTGTGTCTTTGCCGGCGAACCATCGACGAATGAGATCCGAGCAGTTAGAGGAGGAGCCCATAGCTGCATGCGGCACAGAGCTGTTGTCGGGGCTGTGCGGTTCAGTACCCGGCCAATCCTTGACAAACGCGCCGTTGGCGGCGGCCGGTTGCGTTAAATCCGGCGGCAACTGCAGCAACCGTAGATCTGTCGATTTCTACGCCGGCGACGGCGAGAGTGGCACAAATCCCGGTGGGTGAGGACTGCGGCGGGCCCTACGGAGTGTCCACGATGATGGGTGGTAGCCAGTGGGGGCAGGAAGGGTGGCGCCAACTTCGATGAGGCGCGGGAGCGAAGCAGTGGGCGGCCGAGTAAATATAGACGCCGGATAAGAGGCGGAGTAAAATGCATCGCCGGTCATTGTATTTGTGTCGAAAACCCACTGTGGTCACTATACTTATGAATACAGTCATTAAATAAAACTTAGGGTGATTATCCGGTTACTGGCTCACCGTATGGCTTTGTGTTGTGCCTACTTTGACCGGTCAAACTTTCTATGGGGCAAATAAGCAGCTTAGTCAGCCAATGTTTTCTCTCTACCTTCATGTGGATCCCACTATCAGTGAGATGAAAGAAATAAAAGAAAATACAGTGCACATATTAGGACCGAATCAGAGATCAGCCACGCGCAGCACGCACCCGTTTCGGCTGCCGTCCCTGAGGTCCGAGCCCTCGCACCATGTCTTCCACGTGGTCACCGCGACCATGTATCTCCCGGTCTTCAGCGTAAGTTAGCTGGTTCGCATGCAGCCTGTCGCAGCATTCACAACATGCACGTACACACAAGCATAAGCATAAGCACAAACACAAGTCAGTACGTACACACAGCAAGCAGCCGCCGCTTGGCATGGCGCGAGTGGATGGTGCCCGGGTGTACGCGCGTCGTGCACCATGGTGGCGTTGCTGCCGGAGCACGACCCGGCGGCCTCCGACGTGCCATGTGTGCTAGGCTGCTAGCGAGTGCGTGCATGCGCATTGTTTGCGAGCTAGAGGGTGTGCATGCGTGTTGCGTGTTCTGATTATAGGGCCGAGCTCTAGGAGAGTGGTTTTTTGGAAACCGGATGTATTGGAGGACCTTATTTTAAATACTTTGAAAATCACATTTAATGTTCTGATTAGAGAGAGAATGTTGACTGACTAGGCTGCTTATTTGTCACATATACAGTTTGCCGGTCAAAGTAGGCAAATTTTTTACTCCTGTATTTGGTTTAGCGGATCGGTGACATATCGTCGCATTGTCTATGCAATGACACCACCGCCGCTGTAAGAGACAGCTAGCGCCATCCTCAGCTCCAACAGGCCCTTGCGTTTGTTTTCAGTAGCTTGTCATAAAAAGACAAGGACGAACAGATGCTAGTACTACACAGGCGTGTTGAATACGCATTAAAACATGCATTTTTGCAGGAACTGCTGAACCGGCCTGCACCAGAGAAATGGCTGGCTAGCACCCCCGCGACTCAGCGGCTCCCTGCCCTGCAAATCAATGGTCACAAGCCGGACGCATTTTAGGCAAGTTTTCATGCGAGCAGTTCAAGGTGCAAGCTTTTGGTCAGGGGGGAAGTTTCCCAGCAGAGCCATGGAGCAGCGCTCCGAAGACAATTAAGTTCACGACTATACATGGCTAGTAGAAAAGGCTGGCGCTACAAACATACACGGAATCAATCTATTGCGTGTGTTTCTAGCCAAACTCGCCCACAGCATAGAGCCATAGAAAAGTAGGCTTGATTTTCATGGATTGTTTCTTTAGATAGATGGGTTCTAATCGTTAACATCTATATTCAACATTTCACCAGCGTCAATTTCCTTTTTAGTTCCATTAAAGATGCGTGGCAGCTGAGTGCGCTACACACTCCACAGGCCCGAACTGTTGAGAGGGAGACAAGTAAATAAATCAGGGGGCAGCCAAAGTTGGGGGCCAAGGAATGAATGAACAGCACAGTGGCATTGCCATTGTGCAGTTTCTTTGGAGGACGCCAAGGTCGCATGCATCCCCAGCTCTACAGTGCTCAACTCTGGCCAACAGCTCTAAAGTACATTTACTACGCGGCTAATAGCTGGCGTCCCGTCCATGTCGCGCACGCCGCGGCAGCATGGATGAGAGTAGTATTAAGCAGAAGGGAAGCACGCATGGGCACAACCGCACAAGTGGGGTAGGGTAGAATGATTTGCTTCAAAACTTGGTCTCATGCGCTCGTTCAATTTCCCCACGCTCATGCTGGCTCGTCGCTCGACTACTTCCGTGCTGTTGTTGAATCCGAATTGAATTGTCGAATCCGAATTGAGAGAGAGGGAGTACTTCTAATTATCTCTAGGCATAATAAATCGTCTACCTAATTAATCAAGTGCATTAATGACTCAATTTCTAAATTGATTCAGTGCGAAAAAATTCCTATTTAAATGGACCTAATTAATTGCATGCGTAGTTAACTCTCTATCTCATTAATTGCATTAATGGTTTGATTTCCAATTTGATTTTGTGCTCAATACCATAATATTTTCGCGTGAATGGCTGCTACGAATGACGAGGACAACTACCGAGTATTGTTGGATGCATTTCCCTAACGATTTTTTTGACATTTAAATGATCACACTTGATTTAAGAATTTAGCCTGTCTGGCTCTCTATATGACTTATAAGAAATATAATTTGACAACATTCACATAAGCCTGTATGTGGTGGCCCGACGACCCGCCTTTTGCCACAACCATCCTCGACACCGTGATCCACACCCTGGCATTCTCGAGAATCACGCCGGCGTCTTACATGGTGTACGCGCGGATGCGCTCATAAGAAAAAAGATATGTTATTTTGTTGTATTAGGAAACTTATGATTACCAATTAATAGTAGAGATAATGATAATAATAAATGGCATAGCGCGCAGGAGTAGTGATTTGTTATGCGGGAATATATGATTTTGTTTTGGAAGGTTGTCAAGAAAAATCTTATGTCTGTCTTTTAGGAAGGTGATCTCACATATATGATGTGATTTCTTAATTCTTAATTACCTGTTATTTACGTAATTGAATTGAATCAGCATCTGCCAAAGCAAGCACGAAACAAGATCCCCCTTAGGCCTCGCTTGGATTGTCGTATTTCTATCGGATACACTTGTAAAAATATACACGCCTCTGCGGGTCTATATCGTTTCGGCCGGAAATACTCTAATCCGGTAATATACACTTGTAAAGTTGATACACCTGTATTAACTTGTCAAGCCAAGCGCGGCCTTAATGGGATTTGGTTTTTTAACGGGAGGGAGAAAAACCAGCGGAAGGGGTGGTGAGAGGTGAGACGAAATAAAACCCGATGAAAAAAAGACCGTACCAGGCTACCAACTCCTTCATTAGAAGTAGAGATGCGTTCGGTTCAATCGCTTCGCTCGAGGCAAATTTGACGAATTTGACATGTGGACGAAATCAAATCATAGAATGAACTGCCCACAAAAGTATTTCACACGGCTGACCTTTTTGTGTGGCGCCCGACACGCCGGCGCCACACCCTACGACGCATCGCCTAGGTCGGCGGCGTTGCAGCTCTGTCCACCGTGGCAGCCCCTGGGCCCGCACCCAGCTGTGCAGCGCCTCCGAGCTTGGCGCCACACACATAATGTGCAGCGCCTAGCGCTCGGGCGCTGCACGGTGACTTAGATACAGCCGCCACGGCCCTCTCCTCCCCCACCCACCCCATTGCACCAGTTATAGAAGAAGCGGCGGCGGCGGCCCTCTCCTCTCCCCCTCTCAATCCCCTCACCCAAATCCTTCAGATCTGACGATTTGGTCTGTGGATTCCTTCACAAATCCATCCTAGAAGGTACTCTCCTCCGATCCCCTTCTTTCTATCCATAGAATGTATGCTATTTTTAAGATTTGGGGAAACTTTGTTAGAATCTTGCATGTATTAGATTTGAGGAACCCTTGTTAGATTAGAATGTTGCATGTATTAGAATCTAGCATATATTAGATACCTAATTTTGCAACCCTAGTTTAGTTGATTTTATTTAAAAGATATGGTTTGGATACATAGGTTGACATGTTATTTCTATGGAAAAGATATTTGTATTGAATGTTGCATGAAGTAGGCCTAGTTTTGTTTATTTGTATTGAAATTATATTTGTATTGACAAGAATGATTTGGATAGATGCGCTTTGAATTTTGCATATAGTAGGCATACTTTAGTTTATTTTTATTCAGAAGATAATCGTGTTGACAAGAAAGCTTTGTTTGAAATTGTTAGGATGGTTTGGCTTCTCGATGATCACTGGGACCAACAATACAGGTCGTACGCTATGTCGGTGGAGCAGCGGGTAATAATCAAATTGGCCGGTATTATGAATTTCGTGTTTATTTCAAACACAAATGCCCCATATGTAATTTTCTGATTTTCTTGTTTGTAGGAGCTTCATCCTCTGAAGAATCGGTCTCACGGGGTCAACCTTGGGGGGATGCGCTATGATGAGCGATACACACCGTATGTAAGGGAGACAGGATGTTGGGGAACGTAGTAATATGAAAAAAATTCCTACGCACACGCAAGATCATGGTGATGCATAGCAATGAGAGGGGAGAGTGTTGTCCACGTACCCTCGTAGACCGTAAGCGGAAGGGTTATGACAACGCGGTTGATGTCGTCGTACGTCTTCAGATCGGCCGATCCTAGTACCGAAAGTACGGCACCTCTGCGATCTGCACACGTTCGGCTCGGTGACGTCCCACGAACTCACGATCCAACATAGTGTCGAGGGAGAGCTTTGTCAGCACGACGGCGTGATGACGGTGATGATGAAGCTACCGGCGCAGGGCTTCGCCTAAGCACTGCAACGATATGACCGAGGTGGATTATGGTGGAGGGGGGCACCGCACACAGCTAAGAGATCAATGATCAACATGTGTGTCAATGGGGTGCCCCCTCCCCCGTATGTAAAGGAGTGGAGGAGGGGGAGGGGCCGGCCCTCCTAGGCGCGCCCCAAGGGGAGTCCTACTCCCACCGGGAGTAGGACTCCAACCATTCAAAGAGTAGGAGTAGGAGAGAGGGAAGGAGGAGAGAAGAGGAAGGAAAGGGGGCGCCCCCCTCCTCCTTGTCCAATTTGGACTAGAGTGGGAGGGGCGCGCGGCCTGCCCTGGCCGCCCCTCCTCTTCTCCACGAAGGCCCAATAGGCCCATTACATTCCCCGGGGGGTTTCGGTAACCCTCCCGGTACTCTGGTATTTGTCCGAACTGGCCCAGAACCCTTCCGAAGTCCAAACATAGTCATCCAATATATCAATCTTTATGTCTCGACCATTTCGAGACTCCTCTTCTTGTCCGTGATCATATCCATGACTCCGAACTACCTTCGGTACATCAAAACACATAAACTCGTATTACCGGTCGTCACCGAACGTTAAGCGTGTGGACCCCACGGGTTCGAGAATTATGTAGACATGACCGAGAAACATCTCCAGTCGATAACCAATAGCGGAACCTGGATGCTCATATTGGCTCCTACATATTCTACGAAGATCTTTATCGGTCAAACCGCATAACAACATACGTTGTTCCCTTTGTCATCGGTATGTTACTTGCCTGAGATTCGATCGTCGATATCCTCATACCTAGTTCAATCTCGTTACCGGAAAGTCTCTTTACTCGTTCCGTAATGCATCATCCTGCAACAAACTCATTAGTCACAATGCTTGCAAGGCTTATAGTGATGTGCATTACCGAGAGGGCCCAGCGATACCTCTCTGATACACGGATTGACAAATCCTAATCTCGATCTATGCCAACTCAACAAACACCATCGGAGACACCATTAGAGCACCTTTATAATCACCCAGTTACGTTGTGACGTTTGGTAGCACACAAAGTGTTCCTCTGGTATTCGGGAGTTACATAATCTCATAGTCATAGGAACATATATAAGTCATGAAGAAAGCAATAGCAAAATACTAAATGAACAAGTGCTAAGCTAACGGAATGGGTCAAGTCAATCACATCATTCTCTAATCATGTGATCCCGTTAATCAAATGACAACTCATGTCTATGGCTAGGAAACTTAACCATCTTTGATTCAACGAGCTAGTCAAGTAGAGGCATGCTAGTGACACTCTATTTGTCTATGTATTCACACATGTACTAAGTTTCGGGTTAATACAATTCTAGCATGAATAATAAACATTTATCATGATATAAGGACATATAAACAACAACTTTATTATTGCCTCTAGGGCATATTTCCTTCAGTCTCCCACTTGCACTAGAGTCAATAATCTAGTTCACATCGCCATGTGATTTAACACCAATAGTTCACATCACCATGTGATTAATCTCCATAGTTCACATCGCCATGTGGCCAACACTCAAAGGGTTTACTAGAGTCAGTAATCTAGTTCACATTGCCATGTGATTAACACCCAAAGAGTACTAAGGTGTGATCATGTTTTTGCTTGTGAGAGAAGTTTAGTCAACGGGTCTGCCACATTCAGATCCGTATGTATTTTGCAAATTTCTATGTCTACAATGCTCTGCACGGAGCTACTCTAGCTAATTGCTCCCACTTTCAATATGTATCAGATCAATACTCAGAGTCATCTAGATCGGTGTCAGCTTGCATCGACGTAACTCTTTACGATGAACCCTTTGTCACCTCCATAACCGAGAAATATTTCCTTAGTCCTCTAAGGATAATTTGACCAATGTCTAGTGATCTACTCCTAGATCACTATTGTACTGCCTTGCCAAACTCAGGGCAGGGTATACAATAGGTCTGGTACACAGCATGGCATACTTCATAGAACCTATGGCTGAGGCATAGGTAATGACTTTCATTCTCTTTCTATCTCCTGCCGTGGTCGGGCTTTGAGTCTTACTCAATTTCACACCTTGTAACACATGCAAGAACTCTTTCTTTGACTGTTCCATTTTGAACTACTTCAAAATCTTGCCAAGGTATGTACTCATTGAAACAACTTAACAAGCATCTTGATCTATCTCTATAGATCTCGATGCTCAATATGTAAGCAACTTCACCGAGGTCTTTCTTTGAAAACTCCTTTCAAGTACACCTTTTTGCTCCCCAGAAAATTCTACATTATTTCCGATCAACGTATACTTATCAGAAATTGATGTAGTGCTCCCACTCACTTTCTTGTAAATACAGGCTTCACCGCAAGTCTGTATAAAACTATATGCTTTTATCAACTCATCAAAGCGTATATTCAAACTCCGAGATGCTTGCACCAGTCCATAGATGGATCGTTGGAGCTTGCACATTTTGTTAGCACCTTTAGGATCGACAAAACCTTCTAGTTGCATCATATACAACTCTTCTTTAAGAAATCCATTAAGAAATGTAGTTTTGACATCCATTTGCCAGATTTCATAAAATGTGGCAATTTGCTAACATGATTCGGACAGACTTAAGCATCACTACGAGTGAGAATATCTCATCGTAGTCAACACCTTGAACTTTGTCAAAAAACATTTTTGACAAGCCTAGCTTTGTAGATAGTAAAACTACTATCAGCGTCCGTCTTCCTCTTGAAGATCCATTTATTTTCTATAGCTTGCCGATCATTGGGCAAGTCAACCAAAGTCCACACTTTGTTCTCATACATGGATCCCATCTCAGATTTCATGGCCTCAAGCCATTTCGCGGAATCTGGGCTCATCATCGCTTCCTCATAGTTCGTAGGTCCGTCATGGTTAAATAAAATGACCTCCAGCACAGGATTACCGTACCACTCTGTGCGGATCTCACTCTAGTTGACCTACGAGGTTTGGTAGTAACTTGATCTGAAGTTACATGATCATCATCATTAGCTTCCTCACTAATTGGTGTAGGAGTCACAGGAACAGATTTCTGTGATGAACTACTTTCCAATAAGGGAGCAGGTATGATTACCTCATCAAGTTCTACTTTCCTCCCACTCACTTCTTTCGAGAGAAACTCCTTCTCTAGAAAGGATCCATTCTTAGCAACGAATGTCTTGCCTTCGGATCTGTGATAGAAGGTGTACCCAACTGTCTCCTTTGGGTATCCTATGAAGACACATTTCCCCGATTTGGGTTTGAGCTTATCAGGATGAAACTTCTTCACATAAGCATCGCAACCTCAGACTTTAAGAAACGACAACATTTGTTTCTTGCCAAACCACAGTTCATATGGTGTCGTCTCAACGAATTTAGATGGTGCCCTATTTAACGTGAATGTAGTTTTCTCTAATGCGTAACCCCAAAATGATAGTGGTAAATCGGTAAGAGACATCATAGATTGCACTATATCCAATAAAGTACAGTTATGACGTTCGATAACACCATTATGCTGTGGTGTTCCAGGTGGCATGAGTTTGTGAAACTATTCCACATTTTTAATTGAATGCCGAACTCATAACTCAAATATTTGCCTTTGCGATCAGATCATTGAAACTTTATTTTCTTGTTACGATGATTCTCTACTGCACTCTGAAAATCTTCAAACTTTTCAAGTGTTTCAGACTTGTGTTTCATCAAGTAGATATACCCATATCTGCTCAAATCATCTGTGAAGGTCAGAAAATAACGATACCGCCGTGAGCCTCAACACTCACCGGATCGCATACATTAGTATGTATTATTTCCAATAAGTCAGTTGCTCGCTCCATTGTTCCAGAGAACAGAGTCTTTAGTCATCTTTCCCATAATGCATGGTTCTCAAGCATCAAGTGATTCATAATCAAGTGATTCCAAAATCCCATCAGCATGGAGTTTCTTCATGCGCTTTACACCAATATGACCTAAGCGGCGATTACCACAAATAAGTTGCACTATCATTATTAACTTTGCATCTTTTGGCTTCAATATTATGAATATGTGTATCACACGATCGAGATCCAACAAACCATTTTCATTGGGTGTATGATCATAGAAGGTTTTATTCATGTAAATGAACAACAATTATTCTCTAACTTACATGAATAACCGTATTGCAATAAACATGATCAAATCATATTCATGCTCAACGCAAACACCAAATAACACTTATTTAGGTTAACACTAATCCCAAAAGTACAGGGAGTGTGCGATCATGGTCATATCAATCTTGGAACTACTTCCAACACACATCGTCACCTCACCCTTAACTAGTTTCTGTTCATTCTGCAACTCCCGTTTCGAGTTACTGCTCTTAGCAACTGTACCAGTATCAAATGCTGAGGGGTTGCTATAAACACTAGTAAAGTACACATCAATAACACGTATATCCAATATACCTTTGTTCACTTTGCCATCCTTCTTATCCGCCAAGTATCTAGGGGCAGTTCCACTTCCAGTGACCATTTCATTTGCAGTAGAAGCACTCAGTTTCAGGCTTGAGTCTAGCTTTGGGTTTCTTCACGAGGGTGACAACTTGTTTTTCATTTTTCTTGAAGTTCCCTTTCTATTCTTTTGCCCTTTTTCTTGAAACTAGTGGTCTTGTAAACCATCAACACTTGATGCTCTTTCTTGATTTCTACCTTCGCCAATTTCAACATCGCGAAGAGCTCGGGAATTACTTTCGTCATCTCTTGCGTATTATAGTTCATCACGAAGTTCTAGTAACTTGGTGATAGTGGCTAGAGAACTTTGTCAATTACTATCTTCTCTGGAAGATTAACTCCCACTTGATTCAAGCAATTGTAGTACCTATACAATCTGAGCACATGCTCACTGGTTGAGCCATTCTCCTCCATCTTGTAGGCAAAGTGCTTGTCAAAGGTCTCATACCTTTTGACATGGGCATGGGTCTGAAATACTAATTTCTACTATTGGAACATCTCATATGCTCCGTGGCGTTCAAAACGTCTTTGAAACCCCGATTCTAAGCCGTAAAGCATGGTGCACAAAACTATCAAGTAGTCATCATATCGAGCTTGCCAAATGTTCATAACATCTGCATCTGCTCCTGCAATCGGTCTGTCACCTAGCGGTGCATCAAGGATAATTCTTCTGTGTAGCAATGAGGATAATCCTCAGATCACGGATCCAATTTGCATTATTTCTACTAACATCTTTCAACTTAGTTTTCTCTAGGAACATATCAAAAATAAAGCAGGGGAGCTAAACACGAGCTATTGATCTACAACATAGTTGTGCAAATACTATCAGGACTAAGTTCATGATAAACTAAAGTTCAATTAATCATATTACTTAAGAACTCCCACTTAGATAGACATCCCTCTAGTCATCTAAATGATCATGTGATCCAAATCAACTAAACCATGTCCGATCATCACGTGAGATGGAGTATTTTTAAATGGTGAACATCACTATGTTGATCATATCTACCATATGATTCACGCTCGACCTTTTGGTCTCGGTGTTCCGAGGCCATATCTGCATATGCTAGGCTCGTCAAGTTTAACCCGAGTATTCTGCGTGTGCAAAACTGGCTTGCACCCGTTGTATGTGAATGTAGAGCTTATCACACCCGATCATCACGTGGTCTCTCGGCACGACGAACCTTCGCAACGATGCATACTCAGGGAGACACAAGTAGAAAAACACCTATTAGTCCCGGTTCGTAAGGGCCTTTAGTCCCGGTTCATGAACCGGGACTAATGGGTCGTTACTAACACGTCCCCCCTTTAGTCCCGGTTCTAACACGAACCGAGACAGATGGTCCTCCACGTGGCCGGTGCGCCGAGCCCAGGCAGGGGGGCCTTTGGTCCCGGTTGGTGGCACCAACCGGGACCGAAAATCCATGTTTTTTTAGAAAAGTGGCTTCTTTAGGGGTTTTGGGGGTTATTGTTAGGTTGTTATTAGCTAGCTAATAGAGAGAAGTGTCCTCTCTTATATCTTCGTCCTTGGTTTATCAACGCTGCTGCTATGTTCATTTCACCGCTGATATAACATGCTCATGCATATGCTCGCATCATACATCATCATATATAATAACAAGTCCTACTAATCATGCATCATCATACAACTTCTACTCGTTATTAATAATAAGTCATATGATCATCATCCTCATAGTCATCGAACCCAACCCTACATAATTGTTCTTAGCACATGATCATCAAGTGTCGGTAGGACCTAAACACCCTTAAGGTAAAATAGCATAAAACAATATAGACCACGACTCTCCATTAGGAAGAATGGAGATCATCCTGTCTCCAATTCTTGTGCTTCACTTCCTTTTGCTTCCAAGAAGCTCCTTACGACTGTCCATAAAATTTTTCCATTCTTTGATTGTCATGTCTCCACTTCTTTTAGAAATCCGGTATGGACAGTTCAGATTAAATAGGATGACCTGGATATATGTTCAAAACATGAAGGCTGCCATTATCATACATCAAATGAGGCACACAATCCTCTAGGATTCTCTGTTGAAAAACATAGTAATAACTTCGTAGTTAGCAATGATGTACTAGTTTTAGAAGTATGCAAAAAGATGCACGGATGTCATAATAGTAAAAAATCTTACCAGGGTATCTCCATGGTAGTTACCGTAGTTCAACACGTGCACTAGTGGCACGTATTGACCATAATGTTGAGGAGTTCGATTGTAGACATTGTAATTCTCAAGATCTGTACAAAATTGGATCAGATGATTTTTCTTCTTATAAGTTTATTCGGAGCCATCGGTGTAGTGGGTTTTGTCTACCATCTTCCGCACATTCTTTGAACAATCAAAATAAGCTGTCAATGGAAATAAGCTGTCAACTATTTTGAAATAAACAATATAAATTACTTAATAACTATGTTAAGCTCAAATGGGGAAGAATTGGAGGTGTATCCACAAGGACCCAAATCGAAGGTCTCTCTTGCTCGATTGTAGGATCACCAAGATCCATGGTGACAAGCATACCCTCATCAAGACCATACATCTTGCAAAGTGCTTCCCAATTTTGCAACCAAAATGGGTTACACTCTGAGCATTGTACAACTTTACTTGAAAATCCACACCATGATGGGTACTTAGGATAATTTTTTTGGTTTCGAAACTTTCATGGTCTTCAAAACCCATCCTCTCCAAGACATAGCGTCTTGCAATGCATGGGATAAGCTAGTCAAATTGGAAAAAATGAAAAATATTTTCATGATTAAAATAGTTGAAGTCATGATTAATTACGAAAAAAAACTATTGTAAATGCTATGCATCAGTATGAACATCGAATGCCTCGTCGAGCTTAATCTTTGAAGCGCCGATCTTCGTCCAGCTCAATGAACTGTCATGAGATACCTCGGTCGTCGTGGCACCAGTTGCACTCCCAGGCGGTTTTAAATTAAATCAAGTACGACATTTCGGCCTATATTCATAATTCAAATGAAGGAGAACTTATCCAATATGAGCATTCAATAAGCAAAACCAAATCATAAAATAAGCAAAACCAAATCATAAAATAAAGTAGTATTCAAATTAGCATGCATTCAATAATTATAAGCAAAAGTACATCATCTCTTGGTGTTCGTACATCGTCGAATATTATCACTAATATAGCATCACTAATACAACTAGAACCGTAGCGCCCGACAGTGTATCGACGCAGCGGTGGACACCCAAAGATAAGGAACCATCACGGGATCATAGCTCGGTGAGATCCTTGAAGAACTTGCCGGTATTGTCGAACCTGCCCTCCAATGCAACCATGTAGCGGCAGACGTGCTCGTCCTCCTCGCTAACACGGTGACGTACCACCTCCGTGGTGTCCGGAAGCCTCGGCAAATCACCGCCCACGCGACCGCCACCAAACAAGGATCGGGTCAACAACGGGCTGCCTCCTCACCAACCCACGTCCCGGAAGGTAGCACCTCCGAATACCAGCCAGCGGAGCCCAGGTCGAACATGGCCCTGATCAAGCAAGCCTCCACCGCCCGAGTCGGCGGCAGCGAGGATGTGGGATAGGCATCGCCGGCGTCGATCACGGAACTACGTACTTCTATATATAGTTAAATAAAGTAGTTTTATTAATTAAATCAACTATCTAGTTCAACTACTAAGCACTTACTAGAAATAAATAAAGTAGCACTTACTATAAATAAATAAAGTAGCACTTACTACAAACTACTTCTATATATAGTTAAATAAAGTAGCACTTACTACAAACTACTCCTATATATAGTTAAATAAAATAGTTTTATTAATTAAATCAACTATACAAACTATACTAAGCACTTACTATAAATAAATAAAGTAGTACTTACTAAAAACAAAGTAGCACTTACTATATAATACTTACTAAAAATAAACTAGTATTTTTCTAACTAACTAATATTTTTCTAACTAATTATATTACCAAAAAATCTAAATAAAATAGTAATTATATTTTTCTAACTAGCTAGTTCAATTATAGTACTTTTACTAACACAATCTAAATATGAACAAATTAATTACACCAAAAAATCTATTAACAGAAAAAAATCTAACACAATATGAATAAATTAATTACACCAAAAAATCTATTAACAGAAAAAAATCTAACACAATATGAACATATTAATTAGACCCAAAAATCTATTAACAGAAAAAAATCTAACACAATATTAAAAAATTAATTACACAATCTAAATTAACATACTATGAACTACATATCTAAATTACTACACATCTAATCTAACAAAAAAAATCTATAAACTACAAAAAAATCTAACAAAAATCATACAAAGTTCGGGGCGGGTCGACGGCGACGGCGACGGCGACGACGACGTGCGGCAGGGCGGGCGGCGAGGTCGGGCAGGCGGGGCGGGCGGCAACGGGAGGAGGTGCAGGTCGGGCGGGCGACGACGTCGGGCGGGGCGGCGACGGCATCGGTTTGGCGGGCGACGGCAGCTTGGGGGCGCGTAACGGCGAGGTGGCCAGCGTGACAAGGCGTCGGGAGAGAACGAGGAGGCGGAGATGTAGAAGTGCGGGTGCGGTTATAAAATTTTACTTATATAGCAAAGGCTTTGTTCCCGGTCGGAGGCTCCAACGGGACTAATGCATTTTAGTCGGTTGGTAGCACCAACCGGGACCAAAGGCCTTTTTCAGCAGCCCAAAGGGCGGGAAGCGAAGGCTTTGGTCCGGTTGGTGCCACCAACCGGACTAAAGTGAGCATTGGTCGGTTGGAGCCACGAACCGAGACCAATGGTCGTTTGGCCGCACGGTGCGGCACGAAAGTTTAGTCCCACCTCGCTAGCTGAGAGGGGCGCGCAGTGGTTTATAAGCCCCACTGCCGCTCCCCTCTCGAGCTCCTCTCCACTGCAGGCTTACGGGCCTACTTACTACTGTGTTGCCTGATGGTCCTACTGGGCCACCTACCGTGGGGGCCCATTAGGAGGCATTTTTTTCTTTACTTATTTATTTTGTGCAGCTATTTTTTTAGTCCCACCTTGCCAAGCGAGAGGCACTCACAGCTGTTTATAAGCCCTGAGTGCAGAGATGATGAGGAAGAGGCTCAATGCTCACGTTGGTCGCTTCAAGAATTGAGGAATAGGGTATACTGCACGGAGCTATGTGCAGTGCAGTTTACACTATTCCGAACGGCTTGACGCGAATTAACTAGCATTGCGCCTCTTTTTATTTTTAATGACTTATTACAACACAGAAATAAATAGAAAAAATAAATATAGCAGAAAAGAAAAAAACTATATAAAAACTACTAAGAAATAAATAGAAGAAAAATAGTTGTGATTAACTTTACTAAAAAAGAGCATAGATGCTTATTTTTAATGACTTATTACAACTCAGAAATAAAAAGAGAAAACAAATATAGCAAAACAGAAAAAAACTATATAAAAAACTATTCAGAAATAAATAGAAGAAAAACTAGTTGTGATTAACTTTACTAAAAAATGAGCATAGATGCTTATTTTTAATGACTTATTACAACTCAGAAATAAATAAAAAAAATAAATATAGCAGAAAAGAAAAATAACTATATAAAAAACTACTAAGAAATAAATAGAAGAAAAACTAGTTGTGATTAACTTTACTAAAAAATGAGCATAGATGCTTATTTTTAGTGACTTATTACAACTCAGAAATAAAAAGAAAAAAATAAATATAGCAGAAAAGAAAAAAACTATATAAAATACTACTCAGAAATAAATAGAAGAAAAAATAGTTGTGATTAACTTTACTAAAAAATGAGCATCGATGCTTATTTTTAATGACTTATTACAATTCAGAAATAAATAGAAGAAAAACTAGTTGTGATTAACTTTACTAAAAAATGAGCATAGATGCTTATTTTTAATGACTTATAAAAACTCAGAAATAAAAAGAAAAAAATAAATAGCAGAAAAGGAAAAAAAACTATATAAAAAACTACTCAGAAATAGATAGAAGAAAAAATAGTTGTGATTAACTTTACTAAAAAATGAGCATAGATGCTTATTTTTAATGACTTATTATAATTCTGAAATAAATAGAAAAAAAAAATATAGCAGAAAAGAAAAAAAACTATATAAAAAACTACTCAGAAATGACCATAGATGTGCTTATAGAGAAAATTCAACCTAAATTCATAATAAATTTCTACTAACTTCAGAGAAATTCAGTATGAATTTAAGTTAAATTCCCTCTATAAGGGCATCTATTTTCATTTTGAGAAGAGCTCAACATGGCAGAGAGGGAGGGGCTTATAAACCGGTCTGATTCACCTTCGGTTGGCGAGGTGGGACTAAACTCTAGCCATAGCGAGGTCCAACCCTTTAGTCCCGGTTGGTGGCATGAACCGGGACTAATGGGCAGCCTTTGGTCCCGGTTCAAGCCCCCAATCGGGACCAATAGTGGTGGGCCAGGAGCGAGGGCCATTGGTCCCGGTTCGTCCCACCAACCGGGACCAATAGGTCCAAACGAACCGGGACCAATGGCCCACTTGGCCCGGCCGGCCCCCGGGGCTCACAAACCGGGTCCAATGCCCCCATTGGTCCCGGTTCTGGATTGAACCGGGACTAATGGGCTGGACCGGAATGGACCATTGGCCCCTTTTCTACTAGTGAGAACACTTTACCTTGAAATTTAGTGAGAGATCATCTTATAATGCTACCGCCGAACTAAGAAAAATAAGATGTATAAAAGATAAACATCACATGCAATCAAAATATGTGACATGATATGGCCATCATCATCTTGTGCTTTTGATCTCCATCTCCAAAGTACTGTCATGATCTCCATTGTTACCGGCATGACACCATCATCTCCTTTATCTTGATCTTTTATCAACGTGTCATCGCATGGTCGTCTCACCAGCTATTGCTTTTGCAACTATTGCTATCGCATAGCGATAAAGTAAAGCAATTACATGGCACCTGCATCTTATGCAATAAAGAGACTACCATAAGGCTACTGCCAGTTGCCAATAACTTCAAAAAAACATGATCACCTAATACAACAATTTATATCTCATCACGTCTTGACCATATCACATCACAACACGCCCTGCAAAAACAAGTTAGACGTCCTCTACTTGTTGTTGCAAGTTTTACATGCCTCACTACAAAAAAAACACACTTCCGTCATGATATGTGTTTGTCACAGTAGGTCGCGTTTTTTGTCATGCATGTACATCCATGACGATTTTATGACAGAATCAAGATAGTCATACCTGTGCTGTCGTAGAAGTGTTCCATGACATTACCAAAATTATCATCACGGAAGTGTCCACTTCCATGATGATAAATCGCGCGTCATAGAAGTGCTTTCGTCAAGGGTGACCGACACATGGCATCCACCATAACGGAACGCCATTATGCTGTCGGGTCCAGTTTTGGATCCGATAACCCGTTAACAGCCCGGATCAATGGGGATTTTCTACGTGTAAAATCATCATTGGCCGTAGGAAAGACGTGTTGCCTCACTGTTGGGACAGATGTCATCCACTCATTGGACAGGAGGCACCTATGATAGGTCGACACGTGGCATGACCCAACACTGGCCCATTCCGGTGAAAAAGGCCGGCCCAGTAAAAATTAGCAGGCCGACCCATATAAGGCCTAATTGTGTCAGGTCCATTTAAGCGCACGACCCATACGAGATGTGCCAATTCGGCCCGTCAATGGCCCGTTAAAGATTTGACACCATTGCAGCCATCGTCAGTTCGAGCCCGTTAACGGCCCGCTATATATTTGGGCTCAATATCACCCCGATGAGATTTCGGCCTGTTAACGGCCCATTCAATGGATGGGCCAATTTTCAGGATGTACATCTTTCGGCCTTTTAGCGACCCATTTAAATGTTGGGTTAATTTCTGGCCCGGTGTGTCTTTTAGCACGTTGACCGTCCATAAATCCGATGGGCCATTTGTAGTCGAACCTGAGTTTCGGCCTTTTAGCAGCCCATTTAAGTGTTGGGCCAATTTCCGGCCTGGTGTCACTTTCAGCATGTTGACGGCCCATAAATCAGTTGGGGCATTTGTAGTCAGACCTGACTTTTGGCCTTCTAGCGATCCATTTAAGTGTTGGGCCAATTCCTGGCCCTGTGTGCCTTTCGGCCTGTTAACGGACAATAAATGAGTTGGGCCATTTGTAGTCGGACCTTTGTTTTGGCCTTTTAACGGCCCATGCCCTTCATGGTCCAATACCAGCCCGGTTTCTCTTTCGCCTACTAAAGGCCCACAACACAGTTGGGTCATTAACAATACGACCTGACTTTCGGCCTCTTAGCGGCCCATGCTCTTCATGGTCCAGTACAAGCCCGTTGTCTCTTTCAGCCTGATAAAGGCCTACAGTATAGTTGGGCCATATGTAGCCCAAACTTAGTAACGGCCTATTAACGGCCCGTGAAATAAATTGGGCCCACCTGTTGCCTGCTTCGATGTCGGCCTGTTAACGACCCGGGAGGTAAGAGGGCCGACCATTAGCTTTCGGCCTAGTAACGGCCCATTAACTTAATGGGCCCACTAAAGTTCGTACATGTCTTTACACCAAATTAGATAATTTGAGCCCATTACGACGAGCAATTATGCACAGGAACAAAACCGATCAAGCAAAGGTACGTCATACAGGGAATAACGTTGCACATCGAGCATATATTACAGGAAATTACATCCACTGGGCAATCAAAGATTGATGCCAGTGCAAATAAATGAGCAGAACCTAACCATCTACAACATCACAATCTGCAACCTCAGCACAGATGATGCCCATAAGCATGTGGGCAAGTTCTTGCTGCTTTGCTACACTATCTCTAAAAACATTGATCAGTTGTTGTGTCGCACGACTCTGCACCTCTGATTATTCCACCATTTCCGTCATTGCTTCAGCGATTAATTGGTTCACAAACATACATTTATTCCGTTGCATTCGAGGCGAGAGGATCTTGAGCAGATTCAGATGGCGATTTTGGCAGGCTTGTATTATTGATAGTGGAGAGTGTCTCGACAACTGCATCATAACATAAATTAGAACGGGAACCAAACAGATTTATCATGAGTTATTGCCATATTACCTGGCCTAGATTTACTGGAAAGAAACAATGAGGTTGCCTTGCTGTTTTTAGAGTTTGTCTTCTTATCTTCAGCAGCCTGCACAAAATTAACACACTAGCATTGCTATCATTGGCCAAGTCAGATAATAGGAAAGCAACATTGACACAACGAACGTTTGGGCAACTAGCCTACACCAAATTAACAAAATATGGCACAGCTATCATCAGCCAGGTAAGGTAATACGAAAGCAACATTGACACAATGAATGAATGGGCAACCAGAGAAGCACTACAATTCAGTAATGTGCGTGATATGAAATAGTACACTCATGCAGCTCTGTATGCAAAACTACCAAGCAGTTTAACTTACAAATATCAACATTGGCGCCTTTAACATTTTGCTACAACTAATTTTTGATCAGATAAAGGTTAGATTCACGCCGATTAACAAAATACATGCTGATGTAAAAATATAGTGATATACAATGTACTTACATCAGCATTGGAGCACAGAGAATTCCATAAGATATTTTCCTCGAAAACGATCCCAATGGAGGAAGTCTTCTATCGTTTAACCTTATTTTGTAAAAGAGAGATGGGTAAGAAACATGTAGAAAATATGATCAGAATGCTATAAAATTTCATGATGCGAGGATACGCACACGCTTCTTAGAATGGAGTTGACATTCTTTTGTTGGACTGGAGAGGACTAGTTCTTTGGCCATTTGAATCTTCTTATTATCAGTGGGAGCTGGGTTTCTCTGTGCTGGAGCAGTATCTATAAAAAATGGAGTTGGTTTATTATCTCCTGGCGTTTGGATCTTTTGCAAAGACCTGGTTTGTAACCCTTGTTATTCTAACATAGCCGTCTTCCCCTTGCATGCCTTATATAGAAGAATGGTGATTCAGTTATAAAACATGCTACAGCAGATATGGAATAGGTACTGAAGAATAGAAAGGCATGACATATTGACATGTATTCCCTCCATCCGGAAATAAATGGATGGGTCTGGGCGTATTTCAATTCTAGATACATCCAGTTTTATCCATTTCTGCGACATGTAATCCGGACGGAGGGAGTATGATGTAAGAGCTAGGGATATGACAGGACAACACAGTAAAAAAAACACTGAAAACCCACTGCAGAACCAAAGTATTCAAACCCACTGATATGAGATAGTACACTCATGCAGCTCAGGATGCAAAACTACCTTTTCCTTACAAAAATCAACATTGTGGCCTTTAATCATACATTTTGCTACAACTAAATTTAGATCAGATAAAGGTTGGATTCACGCCGACTAACAAAATACATGCTGATGTAAAAATATAGTGATATACAATAGGTACTTACATCTACATTGGAGCACAAAGAATTCCTGCAAGAATCTTTCCTCATAAACGATACCATTGCAGAAATTCTTCTATCTGTTAAGCTTATTTTCTAAAAGAGAGATGGGTAAGAAACATGTGGAAAATATGATCAGCATGCTATAAAATTTCATGATGCAAGGATACGCACACGCTTCTTAGAATGGAGTTGACATATTTTTGCTGGACTGGAGCGGACTAGTTCTTTGGCCACTGGAAACTGCCTATTATCAGTAGGAGTTGAGTTTCTCTGTGCTGGAGCAGTATCTATAAAAACTGGAGTTGGTTTATTATCTCCTCGCGTTTGGATCTTTTTCAAAGGCCTTGTTTGTAACCCTTCAGATTCTAACATAGTCGTCTTCCCCTTGCATGCCTTGTATAGAAGAATGGTGCTTTAATTATAAAATATTCGACAGCAGAGAGATGGAATATGTACGGAAGAATAGAAAGGCATGACATATTGACATGTATTCCCTCCATCCGAAAAAATGGATGGGTCTAGGTGTATTTCAGTTCTAGATACATCCTTTTTTATCCATTTCGGCAACATGTAATCCAGACGGAGAGAGTATGATTTAAGAGCTAGGGATACGACAGGACAACACAACAAAAAAACACTAGTTGAATGTAAAACTGTATGCTAGCGGAATACGTACAGAAATAACTAAGGCAACATACACGTCTATGGTTGGGAAACTAAGATGGCATTGCAACAGAGCACTAGAACAACACTTCAATGTAAAAAAACATGGTATGGTAGACAGATGAAGTACATACTGATGAATAACAATGCATAAGATATTCAGAAGCATCATGTCCAAATTAAGCAGATGCCATTGCGATAGAGTAGAATGACAGTACTTGAATTTGAAAACATGTTATCATGAATGGAATAGGTACTAAAAACAGGAAGGCATGACATATTTACATGCATGATCGGCATGCTAAGCACATGGCATTGCAACAGACTAGATACACTCAAGGACATTATATGCATGTTGTACCCATATCACAGGCCAAGTTAGAGCAAGGAACTTGTGGGGTGAAGAGGATTCATCATCTTTCTGCAAGTCTTCTGAAGAACTGCCTTTACATGTTCCATCATATTGGGTATCATTGGCATCAAGTTTATTGGCCTTTACATTGCTCAGTGAGGTTCTTGTGGATACCAGTGTGTGCAATTATATCTGACATGCATGGAAGACAACTAGTAGTTAGATTTATGTAATGAGTGCCTGTAGAAGACGACATAAATAGTAGGACTGGGGTTAACTAGCAGCAACAGGTCTCATAAACTAAAGGGAGAACACATATGAAAGTGACAGAATATGTATCGTTTGTACTCGAGATTAACTAGATGGCACACAAAACTATTAAAGAACAACATAGGTAATACTAGAAGTGGTATAATACTATAATCACCATCCTGTGGGATAGCATTGGCTGATGGATGATAACTATGGAATAGCGTTACCTAAAGAACAAGTATCTTAGCTGAACTATGGAACAATGTTAACTCCCGAATAAGACCCGTAAGAGATCAGCATGAATATACAGTGAAATGTGATGATCTATTTTCCATGCTTAGATGAATAACAAAGCCATAAATGTTGCACACAAGTAAGATGAGGGTACAACCTATCTGGCTGCCATCCATAGGAGTGAGCATCATGTGCTGACTTGTCGATGGCCCTGCAGTTGTTATGGTTGTCCATGTCGGGCACACGCATTCGATGCAGGGAACTGTTGAGCGGGGACTATAGCTCCCTTCTGGTGTATACTTCCCTTGTTGGAGCAGCTGCGGTGAGTCGGAAGACAGTGTGTCTGAAGATGAAGATAACGCATAATGTTAAGAACGACATGTCTCTTTGATCTGAAGAAATACACTAAGAGATCAACAACAAGGTACGAGAGTGGTCACACTTCTATTGACTGAAGACTAAATTGGGGTCACACGATTTTGTTTTATTTTGGTACTGTCCGATCTATGCCGGATGGCTTGATGGCCGTCTTGTGCCTCCCGGCTGACACTGTTCGGGATCTTCCCCGAAGAGCCAGCGACCAACGGCAGAGCACCCCCGGGCCAATCCACAAAGACTCCCCGTCATCCAGATCCGGCGGTGGCAGTACCTTCAACCCACGCAACTCTAAAATATAGCCATCTAAGCACTGCTTGTCGTGGTTCTAAGTTTGACAGTAATGTAGGGGGGTAGGAATGGAGAGGCAAGATCCTAGCTATGGAGAAGTTGTATACACACGAGTTTTACGAGTTCAGGCCCTTCTCGGAGGAAGTAATAGCCCTACGTCTCGGAGCCCGGAGGCGGTCGACTGGATTATGTGTGTGTGAATTACAGGGGTGTGAACCCTGTACACTGAGGAGGGGGGGTGGCTTATATAGAGTTCGCCAGACCCCTCCGGCCCTCAGTTATGTTGGGTTTAAGCTACATTAAGATTCGGCGTTACTGGTAACGCCACAAATAAAGTGTTGTGATGACCATAAAAGCTACTTAATGACCGACCGTTTGCGTGCAGAGTGACTTTAGATCTCCTGGCTGTCGAGTGGTTGGCTTCATGGTCGAGTGTCTTCGAGTCCGTCGAGTGGAACACTTCTGAGTCGATTGAAAGGTGGTTTCTTCTAGAGATGACCTTGGGGAGGGTAGTCTGGACAGGTCCATGACCCTACCCTAGGTACATAGCTTCATCATTAGCCCCCGAATTGATCGAGGTTTGAGTGGGGAAGGAGTTGAGAACTCTTCCGACCCATTTTTCGTGCTATGAGTATATCTTGTTCTGGATCCATGAACCTAAGTAACGACACCAACTTCTTTTTCAGTCGCCTTGATCCATTCTTTGTTTTAGTCGAGTGAGTTTCTTTACTTGAAAAGCTCCGAGTGACGGTGTTGAGGAGATCTTCCGTCTGACAAGTTGTTCTGCTGCTCGCGGATTTTGCGGGATTCAAAATTTGGGAAGCGCGCGGGGCGGAGGAGGCCGCAGTAATCGGATGGGCTAGGACGGAGACGCCTGGATCTCCGTGCCACCTTTTTCGCCACGTATCGCATGCACGACTGTTGCGGGATTTGACAGGATCGTCTAGGCCTACAGGTCAGTCACTCGGAAGCAACTCCATATAAGCCGCTGGCCCAGGGCTTTTGAACAGTGCGCCTTCATTTTTCCCCTTTCTTCTCAAATTCCTCCGCCACCTCTGCTCTCGTCCCGGTGCCGCCGGTCTATTCGAGTTTCATCTGCGGCGATGGTGAAGGAGAAGACGGCGGCCCTAGAGCGCGCGAAAAAAGCGACGGTGCAGGCGAAGGCGAAGAAGTCCGGTCGGGGCGGATCTTCCTCGAGGTCTGCCTTGCCGCCGGGCTGGATCCAGGGCGATTGGATGCCCTCGACGATTCGACAGGACGACATCGATGACCTGACCGAGGGGGGATTCATTCCTCACAAATTTGCGCGCCTTCCGGGGAACGAGATCGAGCCGCAGCCTCGCGAGGGTGAGTGTGTCCTTATCGCCACTCACGTCGACCGCGGATTCTCCCTGCCCCCTCATCCTTTTTTCCGGAGTTTCTTGAACTTTTTCGGAGGGCAACTCCATCACTTTACTCCGAATTCCATCGTGTATCTTGCTGCCTTCGTGTCTTTGTGCGAGAATTTCTTGGGTTGCCGTCCTCATTGGGGCCTCTTCAATCACATTTTCACTTGTCGTTCTCAGTCGATTAAGAAAGCCAAGTCGAGTGACGATAAGACGCAAGTGATTCAGATGTGCGGGGGTCTTGGGATCCAGATGAGAAGCAAAAGTTCTTTTCCAGCTATGATTCTTCCTGACTCAGTCTGCGGGTGGCAGTCGACCTGGTTCTACTACAGAGACCAGCCGACTCCAGGACAGGCGACGGGTCTTCCTCCTTTCTCCCTGAACCGGGCAGGAAAACCTTCTTCTCTGAAAGTGAAATCCGAAGAGAAGGCACAAGTCAAAGTGTTGGTTGGTCGAGTGGTTCAGCTTGTCCGCGACGGGGTGACTGGTATGGATTTGCTAGAGGTCTTCCTCCGGAGACGTATCCAACCGCTCCAAGCTCATGGCCATACGATGTGGATGTATTCGGGTCTCGATGGCACCACTCGGATTCACCCGGAGGAGGTAGACGAGGCTACGTCGGAGGGGTGGTTGTCAAGTATCACAGGGAACAAAGACAACCCCCGAGGAGCCAGGAGGATTCCTCCAGTCGACCAATCATACGAAGTAGACCAGGTCCAATTCTGCATCTCTCACCGTGACCTTGTTTTCTTCATTCTATTTGCTTAAAATCAGTCGACTGAATTTTATCTTGTTTGTTGTATTCTAGACCATTACTGAGAAGTACTCGATGCCCAACGGGGCGCAAGAACAGGCCGAGGAGGGGGAGGCGAGGGGAGGCGAAAGTGAGGAGGAGTGGCAATCTGATGGTGAGGGGGAAGAGGATGACGACAGCTCTAGTGGAGAGGAGGAGGAGGAAGTCGATCCTCCTCGCACGGAAAGGCGATCCAAGCTCACCCACGACCCCGCGGGCGAGCGTGGCAAAGCGACTGCGCCTGTTGGGCAGTTGTCGAAACGCCCTCGGACGGCTTCCCCGGCGCCGACTGAAAAAGCGTCAAAGCAGCCCAAAGTTGTAGTGCAAAGGCCTCGGAAGGCGTTACCGAAGATTAAGATTGACATCCCCGTCGCTTCTGCATGAGTGCCTCCCTTTGTATTCACTCGACGCTCTGTGCTGTTTATTTTTTCCTTGATTTGACCAGATAAACTTTGGAGCTGGCAGTGCTGCTACTTCTGGGACTTCGGCTTACAGGGATGAAGATGAGGCAATGGAGGATGCAGTCACCTCCAATCTGGGTATGATTCCTGTCGTTCTGTCTTTATTTGGTCGACTCAACTGTAACATATACCATTGAGTGATGCAATTTTGGCGACTGATCTTTGAACAGCTCCCAACGTTATTGACCTCCCCGACGATGACGATGAAGAGCCCGAGAGGCCTTTTAAACAAAGTATTTCCACTGGAACAGCTACGTACGTTTTCTATTTTCTATTCACTCATGATCGGGCCGAACGGGAGTTCTTGTACCTGCTAGAACGGCATCTGCTCGAACTTTTGTTTCTTAGAAAAGAAAATATGAACTCACAATGTGCAACAGATCTATTCCCGGCCATCGTATGGACGAGGGCTCCTCTCCCTCTGCTCTGCTGCCTCTCCTCTACCTTTTGTGGCCCATCTATTAGATTTTTGACCATCTTTGAGTCATAGCGAGACGGCTCTATCTCTTTTCACAAGTA